>JANCMA020671117.1:0-18437 GCA_024336925.2 Zoanthus solanderi
CATATATCATTATAAAAAATTTCAATCCAGCGTTGTACATCTTTACCAAAATTAAAATAAACCAAAGCTTTTTGAATCTCATGTTTTTATATAAAATCCAACAAAAATGATCTATTACTGTTCACTTTTTTATAATGTATCTGGAGAAGATCGTATTTAAGAATCGAGACAACATCCAATTTTTGATTCGAGACAACATCTTAGATGGGCTTTGCTTTAATAATTAATTATTTTTCTAACAACTTGAATCTTATTACATAGACTATTTGAGATAAATGTAAGATAACGGGTGAACTTTTAACGAAAAGAATGTTATTAATGTGTGCCACAGAAAGAGATCATTATAATTTTAAACTTTTAGATATTCTAATCTTTTCGTCAGAAACGAAATTATCAAACAATAATTAAATAAATGTAAACATAAACAACAGAGTATCTTGTTGCTAGTAGTATGCAATAATCATAGGTTTCATTCTGTTTCAAAATACAACTGTAGTATCAAATTTTGCTATTGATTTAGTTTCAAAATAAACTGATTTTATGAAGAGAAAACAACTACGTTTTCGCTTCCGAGTTTGGTTTGATTGACCATTTGAACGTGCGCCATATATGAACCCGTCAAAAGCTGAACATGAAAACATTTTTCAAAGCTTATGCAATTCATAATTCGCTTCTTTGCACATACTAAATGTATTTACCTTTGAAAAAGAAACGATCAAACCATCTCATTTGAAAAGGACGGTAATTAAAGTGTGCAGGTCATAAAAGGATGACAGATAATCCAAATTTCGCGCCTTTGAACGTAACACGAGAGTAAAAATTGCGTGTTTGTCTAAAAACACTTACCTTAGCTAACTGAAGCTTTTAAAACGCGAACTGTTACTGCTGTCAAACATACATATACAAGAAACTTTGGACGACTGAAACTATTTAGAATCACAAAACATTAGAATTGCAGGATTACTGAAGCAGCAAGACGAAGCCGTTGCTCAAAGCTGGACACTTAGATTCTGGACGCTGATTGGTTGAAGAACCTTTGAAATGTAGCAGCCTCGACCTAATGAAAGGGCAAGCAACCGGAAGTCATATTTAGGGACGTATCATTAAATGTTTGGGGGAGGGGATGGGGCATTTTTTTCACCGCAAGATAATTATTTTCTGCAAGATTCTTTTTCTACCATCTGATGGCAGAGTTTCTTTGCTTTGCCTTTTTGTTTTGCACGAATTTTTTTAAGGCTTAAAACTGTGCTCGAATTTTTGTATTTTCCCAACCCGCCTCAAATGTCTGTTTTGTTTGAGATTATTCTGGCTGACTAGTATGAGGTCTTACCGAGGACTATGGGATCAGGGATTACTGAACTGGGATCAGGGATTGTAGCACTGCCATAGGGATCAAAATTTCCAAAAAATCTTGGGATCGGGGAATCAGGGATCAAAATTCTGGCCGTTATACGGGGTCAAGGTTATCATAAGATATAATATCCCTCGTTATTGTGTACAGGGTGAAAGGCCGAGTCTTCAATCTTTATAGATGGATTGATATAAACTTGCTCTAATGATGGTTGAAATATGATATCTGTCTTAACTGGAAAGCCGGCACATATACATGTCAACAGCTTAGGGACATAACAAGTGGTCTATTACAAAGTATGAGCAACCTTATATTTAGTTCAAACAACTTTGCGCACGCGCAATCGAACAATATCAATAATTTCGATGTTATTCGGTTGTTGTTGTTAATTTCCCACGAGGAATATTTCCGTCATTTAAAAAAGATAGAGCCTTCAGGCAAGTTTGCTTTTGCAGCTTTATAATTATTCTAAACTGTACACGATTTTTTCACAATGGACAGTCCAGGTATGGATTTAAGTTTGTTCCCTAGTACGGCGAGTAGCAATCAAGCTTGTCTGAGTCAAGGCAAATACAATTTTAATCCCTCAAACAGAACGGTAATGAGACATATCTCGGACAGGCATCCTAAACAAACTCTTGATTCTTTAGAAAACTTGAGACAAAGCCGGGAACTGTGTGATGTAATTATCAAAGTTGGGTCGAGAGTTCTTAATGCACACCGCGTTGTTTTGGCCGCATGTAGTCCGTATTTTCGTGCAATGTTCACAGGTGAACTCGCCGAGAGTCGGCAGAGTGAAATAACAATTCAAGATGTTGATGAAAATGCAATGGATATGTTAGTAACTTTCGCATACACTGCGTCTATCACTGTTGAAGAGGGAAATGTACAAACTCTCCTGCCAGCAGCATGTTTGCTTCAGTTAACAGAAATCCAGGAACTTTGTTGCGAATTTCTGAAACGTCAATTGGACCCTTCCAACTGTTTGGGAATTCGGGCGTTTGCCGACACTCATTCGTGTCGCGATCTTCTGAGAGTTGCTGATTTATTTACTCAGCACAACTTTCAGGAGGTAATGGAGAGCGAAGAGTTTTTGCTCCTGCCGTATGTACAGTTGGTAGACATAATTTCTAGTGATGAGTTAAACGTTCGTTCTGAAGAGCAGGTTTATAAGGCAGTTATGAATTGGGTGAAACATAACACTCCAGAACGAAGGTGCTTTCTTTCTTCAGTCCTGCAACTTGTTCGACTGCCTCTTGTGGGACCTAAGTTTTTAGTTGGTGTTGTAGGAACTGATGTATTAATCAAAAGTGACGAATGTTGCCGAGATCTGGTAGATGAAGCAAAGAATTACCTCCTTTTGCCAGAGCAGAGACTATTGATGCAGGGGCCAAGGACAAGGGCCAGGAAACCAACAAAATGCACCGAAGTACTATTTGCAGTTGGTGGTTGGTGCAGTGGAGATGCCATTAGTAGTGTAGAGCGCTACGACCCACAAACAAATGAATGGAGAATGGTGGCAACAATGAACAAGAGGCGATGTGGTGTTGGTGTTGCTGTCCTGGACAATCTTCTCTATGCAGTTGGCGGGCATGATGGTAGCAGTTATCTTAATAGTGTTGAGCGATATGATCCAAAGACAAATCAATGGAGTACTGAGGTTTCTCCCACAAGCACATGTCGGACAAGTGTTGGGGTTGCTGTGTTGGATGGGTAAGATCAGACACGTCACTTGCAACTACCTGTCCTTGTGCATGGAAAAACATAATCTGCTGACCAATCAAAGTTCAAAGTTTCAAAAATCAAACTTCAAAGTTTGCCCAAACATGTCAATATTGTTTTGGAGGCACTTTGCTCACAGAAGCAAAACGTATGTGGATTTTGTGTTTTGCAGTTTGAATGGTGGATGATAGGAAATCAGTTACACAAGGGAATTAAGAAAGAATACTTTTCATGAGAAAACTAGTGCCAAAATGTTCCAAACATGTTTGGGTACAACTTTGAAATTTGTCAAAACTTCAAACTTTGATTGGTCAGCAGAACTGTTTTTGTGATGAGTGTGGAGGGGAAGTTGCAAGAGACATTAATAAATTTTTGAAACATGTAGATTCTGACTGGTGGAGAATTAAGGACAGACATTTCAAAATCAAAAACCCCAAACCAGGATATTCCTCAATTGAAGGGTCTAGTGCAAAAACAACTTTAAGTGACTTTTGATGGAATGCTAAAGGGAAGAGTTCAAGAGTTCAAGGGTTATGAAGAGATAATGAGGATAATGTAGGGAGAAATAAAACTTGATCAAAATTCTTTTATGTCATTTTTGTCTAGTACAAAAACAATGTGACCTTGTATGAAATGCTGAATTCTCCCAAAAGTTATGAAACATAAGAGGGATAATCTAGTGAGAGTTGAAAACTTCATCAAACGTCACTTATGTCGTTTTTGCACTAGTGAAAAATATTCTGCATTTTGAACATTTGTTACACAACCATTACTATAACAGCAGTAATATACAGTAATATCAAGGCAATATAATAACCTTTCAGCAAAAAGTGTATATATTGTGAGAGAAATGGAAAATTGCAATTTTGGATTTAGATAGCAGAGGTGAAGATTTTTGTTAATTTTTTTTAGGTTTATGTATGCAGTTGGTGGACAAGATGGTGTTTCCTGTTTAAATATTGTTGAGAAATATGATCCACGTGAGAATCGTTGGACAAGAGTTGCATCCATGAGTACGCGTCGGTTAGGAGTTGGTGTGGCAGTTCTTGACAATGGTTTGTATGCTATTGGTGGATCTGACGGAACTTCTCCTCTTAATACAGTTGAAAAATATGACCCAAAAGCCAATCGATGGGCACAAGTTGCTCCAATGGGAACACGCAGGAAGCATTTAGGTGTTGCAGTTTTTCAAGACAGAATTTATTCAGGTAGGCATGGTTGTGCAGGCATGGCTGGTGCAGTTAGTAAGATTTTTGCCTTCCAACCGCAAGGTCCCCAGTTCATTCCCCGGCTCTGCCAAGATTTGAATATTTGTGTGACCCTCTTTTCTGCCTAAGGTCAGTTTAAACTCAGCTTTCCTTCCTTCCAGGGTAGGTAAATGAGTACCAGAATCTGCTGGGAGCTAACCTGCAATGGATTAGTGTGCCATCCAGGGGGAGTCAAAGATTCTTATCCTCTTAACACTACAGAAACCGAACATAAGTGCCGGCTGTATGGGCCATCTGGCTTGTAAAGGGTTTACTGTAGCTATTTAGCTTTAGCTAAAAACATAAAATTGCATCCATGGTTCGGATGGCTTAATGACTTTATTTGTCAAGTCTTAATACTGGCTAAAGGTCTAATAATTGGGGACACTACATTTACCACTCAAAGCTGGATGGAGCCTTCCACATGACAGACACATAAACACAGTTGTCTCTGAGGGCATATAGATTAATGAACTCATGCATGAACATACAAAAGTCTAAACATTTGCAGATATTACCTAAAGAAAAAAGGCAGCACCTTCTCCTCCTGAGTGTTGGTCCTGCCAGGAATCGAACCCAAGCCTCCCGCACGATAGACTGACACCTTTTCAACCATGCTAACCAGGTGTTGGTTGGTGGGAAAGATGTCTCAGTCTGTTGGATAATTTTGAGACTTAGGTTTCAGTCAGTAGAGAGGTTGAAATATTGCAAGTGCAAGAATAAGTAGTATTGTTCCCATACCGCATTTTTAGCTCATTCATATGTGCTCATGCACAAGCAGTGAATGAGTATCGTGGGGGTGAAATGTCGATGGAAGTGGTTGTAGACCGAAATTTGTGGACGGAAATTGCAGACCGTAGGTGGAAGTGAAAGTGTCCTCTGAGCGCGGCTCCATGGTAGACCTTTTCACTTTGTGTGCACAGACCTAGTTTGAGGCCCATACCGACCTTTAAATTTATTTTAGTTTTTTTTTTCTTTTCTTTTTTTTTTTTACTTAAAATTGCCTTTAATGCCTTTTTCTTACTTAATTTGTAATACAATTTAGTATTTGATCACTAGACTGTTTTTGTCTATTATTATTGTCAAACATGAATGAGCTGGCTCTAAGAGCCCTTTGATTTTCTTTACATAAATTATTATTCTTTCAGTTGGTGGGAGAGATGATGCTACAGAGCTAAGCAGTGCCGAATGTTATGATGTAAAAACTAATCAGTGGTCACCAGTTGTTGCTATGAACTCTCGACGCAGTGGTGTAGGATTAGCAGTTGTCAATGCACAGTTACTTGCTGTTGGGGGATTTGATGGAACAACATATCTTAAAACAATTGAAGTATTCGATGCAATGTCAAGTCAATGGAAAATGTATGGTGGAATGAACTATCGTCGTTTGGGAGGTGGTGTTGGTGTCGTAAAGCTTCCATTAAGTGATACTATTGGCTGTTAAGTTTTAATACAGTAGCTATGAATTAGTTTATATTAAGTTCTGGATTTTCATTTGTCATTCATCATCCAATTCTGACCCAGTTTTATCCCCATAAACGGGGGTGGCCAGATTTAACCTACCCGAACAGCAATCTCTCCAACTCCCTGCCATGCCACAAAAAACAATATCAAGTGTATTTTAAAGTAAATATTTTGTGAAATTACTACAGTAAATGTAAAGCTTTCAGTCATATCTATTTAAGATTTCACTCAATCTAATTGACAACTCAATGTTAACATTTTTTATAGATCACTGTAAATAATGTAAAAAATTTCAAGCCGTTAAAATGCTTTGATAAAATGTAAGCTCTCTCTATGCAATTTACAGTGATACTGTTAGAATTACAATTTCAAGTTTATTAGGGGCTGTCCTAAAATCAATATGGTATTGGGCATTAAGGGCTTACCCCCTTCCCTCTCCCCATAAAGTCCACAACAATTTGTGGGTTGCTTTATCTTGAAGACTGTGACCTTTCATAGAGCTGATCCCTCAGCCTATGAGCTTGAGAATAGTTAAAAGTTACGTTTCTATCTAAAAAGGATACTAAATTGATCAGTCTATCAATACCTAAATTACGTTTTTTAAATTAAAGTGCAACTAACCCTTTTTCTTGTTTTTGTATCAATCTTTTTATCATATAATTTTAAGTATTTCTGCAAATACACTTTTGTTCTTGTTCAACTCTTCTTTTTTCTATAATAATTTGAAACTCGAGAAATTTCCTCCATCTTGGTTTATGGCCACGCACTGAAGGAGGCTGGGAATAGCCATGAATGATGTCATTCTTATCCTAAATTTTTCTGAAAACCAAAATTTAAGACAATGAAAGATAAATGTTTAAACTATTGTGTTGAATGTTGTCAACTTCTAAATTAAAAAGCTATCAGGCAATACTTTATTGACGTCATTTGTGGCTATTTCCAGACTCCTTAGTGACATGGCCATAAACCAAAATGGTGGAAACTCTCAAATTTCAAAGTAATATGAAACAAAAAATATTAGACCAAAATTAAAAACGTTTTTGCAGAAATGCTTAAAATTGTATAATAAATAGTTTAATGTCCATCTGCCATCTTCTGGACCCCCTCTCACACTCTTAATACCCAATGGATGTTAAGCGATACCATACTGTATCTAAGTTAGAACAGCCCCTTACATGTTACTTCCAAAACAGCCAGAGGGAAATTCCAAAGTGTATAATTTGTTTCAATTGATTTTGTTTTTAGTTGTAATAATAATTTGTACAAAACCTAATTGAGAAGTCAGTTGTAAAATTTAATAGTTAAGATAATTGCTTCATTATAGTTCAAGCCCTCAATAACTCAAAGCCCTGTAGTTTGAAAGTGATTTTTATTTCCCTTCTGGTACATTTCCTTGTAATTTAACCTCTGTCAACAACTTGAAATCGATTTTCACTTTTGCTGACTGAACTATTTGCATTTTACACTGAAAATTGCATTTAGTCACTTGCGTTCTTAACAGAAAAATTAACCATTAACAGATTCGACAGTTTTTTCAGAGAGAAAAAAATGAATGATCTCTTATCTGTCAACTCCCAGAACCCACAAACTTGGAAATTTTATTTGAAATACAACAACTGTATGAGAAAATAGCAAAATGAAAAACTGGGAGAATACAGTAAATGTATGCCAACTTAGCAAAAATCTTTCCAGGAGATTTGCTGCAAAACCTGAAGACTCCCAGTTTATCTGGGAGAATTGACAGGTATGTAATCTGGAATCAGTTTCTAGCAACTTTACAATAAAACATTTTTAAACAAAACTTCTTTAAACAAGACTTTTCTTGAAACCCCTATAACTTGAAAAAATTTGAATTTCCCTGCAGTGGCAGTTTGAAATATTAGGTTTCAACTATTGACCTGAAAGTATAAGAATATAAATTAATATTAAATCAAAATTTAAATTATAGCTAGAAAACAACATATTTATGAAATCAATAATCTATAGTTTGTCTTCGCCATTTTGTGAAGGGTTACAGATATTTTATTTAACTTTGGCTCTTCTCCATTTTTGTGATCTCTCTGCCCTGAGAATAATTTTGCTCAGAGTTCTTCCAGTAGAAAGATATCAGTCCTATTAATAATAATTTGACCAACTTGTACCTTGTTTTAAGGAATAGGATTTTACCCTCTGGATAGTGTCTTTCTTCATTCTAATCAGATATAAAATTATATGATTGTATATTTTTTACATATCAATGCAATTATATTAATTCAATAGGTATTTATTCAAGGAAAGACAATAAAAAGTTAGTAACTTCCCATGCAAGATGTCCTTTTCAACATTGTTAAACTATTAAGACAGGATTTTTTGGTGCTATAGGCGGATATTTGTTTACATTTTCCCATTCATTAGCATATGTGTGCCAGTTTCTAAGGTTACAAAAACTGAAGCACTGTATGTTGAGAGTGTTTTGTAAAACAAACTTCTTCTGAAAATATGAGAGCGATAAGCTAAATACTATTCCTGCAATTTAATGGAGATTTTACAGAGAATGTATGCCTCATTGACAGTTTTAACCCCAGTTAGTATTTTGAAACCGCGATATCTTTTTAAAAACTGCATGCAAAGAGTCAGAAATTTTATGTCTTTGTTAGCTCGACAAGCTTTCTCAAGTTTTAGACTAAAACCGTATTTTTCTTTGTTTGTTCGTTACTTAAAGTTGTATTCTGATAAAGCAGATTGTACACAATAACGTCAGCAAAGATTCGCCTATACCTGTGGAAAGGTTGCCTTTGAAATTCAAGCAATCAATCAATCATAAATAATGTGGCCCCATCTCCTTTGGACAATCCAAATATTAATATTTCTCGCTGCTTCATTAAATAACCGTTTTAACTTTCCGAGCTTGCAAGAAGACAGACCATACAACAGACTGATACAATAGTCTAGCTGCAAGGTGATAAACGCTTCACCTGATAATAAATAAACGAATACATAACTGCCGGTTTTCACCTGACGTAACGGCTGCCATGTTTGTGTACTCTTAACAAAAGAATTTTGATTATTTCTTTTGTTTGGGACACCAACATGGCCGCTATGTCCATTGTCTTTTGTGTCTCTTGGGATTGAGTGAAAACCAAGAATAAATACAAAACGAACCAAAAGACGAAATATACATGTACATACGAGGAAAAAAAATTGTCAGGAAATATTATAAAAACTATGTACAAAATTAAAATGGTGGTGAGATTGCAAGATGAGTTACAGCAAGGACAGAGAGATTTCCAAAAGTGTGGGTTTTGTATATAAAACACGTTGTTTCTGTGGTAAACTAGGGATTATCTAGAGTCGTTTTTTGCTGTTGTTCGATGGTTCTTTGTTCAATCAAGTTAACCTGAAATTTAGGCCTTATGAAAAAAAGAACAAGAATAAATAGAAATAAATTATTTTTGGAGAGAAAAGATTGTAATACATGGTTTTAATTTGGCTAGATTGTGTGCGAGTTTACTCCAATAAAAGGTTAACAAAATTCAACTGAACTAGCCCTGTTGTAAGCTTATAACTCCAGGGTCCCAGTGCCACATCCAAGTGCAGATATCCTTCCTGGGAGCTAACGGCTGGTTTTCATGGTTTGCAGGACACGAGTTCCAGATTACATGTCAATCTTGTGCTGGAGAGGACACTCTTCACTAGGGAGGAGTTTTGCATTTCTGACAAGCTTAAAATTACGGCGTCTGGTGAGAACATTATCTGCTTGGTTCTCCGAGTGACTAAGTGGCTTCCGTCTTTTAAACAGTGGACTGCAGAAAAGATCATTGGCAACTGATAATTTTAAAGATTCTTTAACCTTCATTATTATGTTCACCAAAGCCAAAGCCCATATGGATAACCTCGTAGCATGCACCAATGCTGCCAATAAGCGAGTGTTGACTATTTATGACTTGGGGGGGAATGGGTCGGCTAAATTCTCTTAGAAATTATTTTATTTGAACGTGTTGTTCTCATAGCATCAATGTCCAAATAAACTGGGTAAAAAAAAAACATTGCAAAAGCATTATTTTCTTAAAAAGCATGGAAAGTTCTTCAGTGATAAATCAACCTATTTACACAACAACACACATATCTGAACAATAGCTTAATTCTTTATTTATAGCAGTTAGTTCTTCTTCTTAGCAACACCCACAGTGCGACCCTTGCGACCAGTTGTCTTGGTGTGCTGACCACGGACACGCAGACTGAAAAAAAAGTCACAATAACACATTAGACATTTTCCATATTGAGTTTTTATAGTTCTGTGAATCACCCTGGCCAGTAAAAAATAACTAAAAAAACTGCCCGTCTACAGGCCTTTTTTTTGGAATAGCAAAGTATTATATTTATCATAGCAATATTTGCTTTCTATTCTGTTATCAGTTGCAACTTACAATCACAACCCTCTCATAGGATTACACACAAAAAATGGCTTGATCTCTGATTGGCTATTAACACGATACTACACAATGGACTTTTTTAACCTTTCATATTAATTTTCTGATTGGAAATAATTTAAACTAGCAATGACTGTACCCTATGTGCCAGGAGGTATGAGACAGATAAGTAATAAGGTGAATGACTGTTGAAAACCATCTTACCCCCAGTAGTGCCTCAAACCACGGTGAGCTCGGATTTTCTTTAGTCTCTCCAGATCTTCACGTAACTTGCTCTCAAGACTGTTAGCCAAAATCTATAATTTGGTATAGAACAGTAGTCGATGAAAAATGAACTATTTCCCAGCAGAAATAGTGACAAACCTGGATGACATGTAAGGGGGTGGAATTTCAGAAAAATTACACGTTGTTCTTGGAGCAACCAAGACTTATTTTTTAGTCATCCCTCAAAAGTTTAGATCTAACCCAAAATAAGTTTTTTTAAAAAGAAATTGTTTCAGAAAGTTCTTCGGTAGAAGCGATATAAGAATCAGATAAAGCTATGTAGTTTGAGAACATTGTTCTGTCCTTCGTCAATTCTTTAGTATGCACGAATTCTTGTTGTACTTTGTTGTAAAATGCTTCATAAATATATTTAGCATTTCAAAACTGTATATATATAAATAAAATTATATAAAACTGCAATAATGTTTCGCAGAAAATCTCTGCCCTGGATAGTCCACAGTGGACTATCTATCTATATAATTTTATTTATATACAGTATAAACATTTTTTGAAAAGCTAGATATACATGTTCTGTATTTATAAAGCATTTTACAACAAAGTACAACAAGAATTTGTGCGTAGAAAGAATTAACGAAGAACAGAACGATGTTCTCAAACTGCAGAACTTTATCCAATTCTTTTATCACTTCGACTGAAGAACCTTCTGAATCACTTGTCTTGAGTGATTTTGCTTTCTCAAGAATTTAAAATGTAAGAAGTCTGCTTCAATGATACCAAACTTTAAGTTAAAGTTCCCAAACGAAATAAAAAGAGACCTAATTTCCTAAATGATATGAGCAAAGAGAAATTCAATTATTAATCTCTCTGAAAACCTTCTTTAGGTCTCAATACCAAGAAGTTTATTTTTTACTATTTCAATTCAAATTTAATATCAAAATGGCCGATTGAGCAGGAGAATTTTTAAAATTGATGACACTCTTGATTTTGAACTTCACATTCATTTTATTAAACAGGTGTATTTTGAGGGCCAACCCTCATCGTCATTGTGGTAATAATCTGAGTTCCGAGTTAATAAATCTATTTGTAGTAAATAGAAAACAAAGAAAGTATAGATGTGGTTTATTACGATGAGGGTTGTCCCTTGAAACATGTTTGTCCAATAAAATGAATGTGAAGTTCAAAATCCAATAAAATGAATGTGAAGTTCAAAATCAAGAGTGTTGTCTATGTTATAAAGATGATACCATGAAACCTTTGGGTAAGGAACCACCAGCAAGAAATCAAGAATTAAAGAAAATTTTATGAGAATAAGATTTTATAGTACATGGGGTTGTATTGGAATGTTGGTTAGAAGCTTAAAGGAGAACTGAATGCTATAACTAACCTATTTTTGTTTGAATCTATTAGTATAGTAGATTAACTCTGTGAGGTTTTTTTAAAATTAAAGTCAAATTACATTGAGAAATTAAATATAGAAACTAAGAAAACTCTCTAGAAAAGGTTTGGTTCCGTGTTCGCAAATGAAATTGTCAGCGGTATGGCATGACGTATGTTACGATATTCAGAACTTAAATATGGCAGTGTGCTTCGAAATCTTGATATTTTTTGGGCGATCTATGTTTTGTGAGGTTGTTTTTATATAGCAGCCAAAAGCCGCACAGTAACCATGTTTTTCCTCGTTTTAATCATTCTAGTATCGTAACCTACGTCATAAACAACCGCTGACATCTCATATTGAGCCGCCGATCAAATCTTGTCGATTCGTTACAAAACATCAAATTTTTTTGAACTGCTCGGCTAACAGCTTAAAAAAACTTCATATAGTTGTTCTACTATGCCTAAATGATCAAACGATGAAAAGTCAATTGTGCAACTAGAACGTACTTCAGTTTAACGACTGATTACTTCTAGTTTTAAACGTTTTTTGCTCAACAGTATATCCATGATGTAACGATACAGCAAGGAACTAAATTTATAGCAATTTAAAAAGATAAAAGAAACTGACTAAAAAGTTCTGTTTCCCATAATTAACATGCAATTAAAGTGAGACTTATAATGCCATGTTAACATCTTTTGAGCCGCAATTATTTGGATGCGATGTTATCACTAGAAGAGAGATTTCTCATTAGCAGTCCTTTATGATCGCATTGAGATAAAGAATTAATACTTACTGTCCAATTCTACGTAGTCTATCGTCCACAACGCAAACCCGGCAGACTGATGCGTACTATTAAAGTTTTTCATGAAGTGAGAGGAAAATTTCAAATGATTTTTGTTTCAAACCACAAACCCAGTTTTAGGACAACGTAAAATTTTAGTTTTTCTTTTTATGTGGTTTGTGATTTTTTCTGCTTTGGTTTGTTTTTACATTTCTGTTTCGAGGAATTCTTAAATATCGACAATATTTTATGTCTTCCCAGTCTATTTCGTCGCCGCTAATCTTTTTCAAAAACTCACTATCCCTTCGAAAGTTCCTGGATTGCAGTTGTGTTTCATGCTGAGAATACAATGGGGGTAACATTACAATGGACGACGGCATTCTTATCGGAAGATCTGTTTCAGAAAGGAACGGAAGCAATTCTTTTTCACTGTCCATATCGAGGGTTCTTTCAAATCCCTTTTCCAAAGAGTCTAAGCTGTTCCCTTTCTCAAACTGTCGCGGGAAGACCTTCCTTCCTTGAAAATCTGCAACAGCGTTTGTTGAGCGGTGTTTAGCCTTCAAGTTTTCAATAAACTTTTTACATCGCAAATACGTTTCTGAAAAATGACGCGAATAAGATGGTAGAACTATCAACTTGCTGTTTTTCTTCAAAAAAAATCTTCCTCGGTCTATAGTTGGCATTGATGAAGAGATTTGATGTTTCCCAGCTCTAGCCAAATTCGATTCGGCTTTCTCTTCAATTCTTCTTCTATTTTGAGCCACAAACATCTTGTTTTCAGAGCTTTTTGTAGATCGCAGTTGAGAGCGAGAATTATTTCGAGAGAACATTGAGCTGGCTTTGTTTCGTCTGTTGAAGTTGAAATTTGTTTGTATATGTTATCACATTAAAATTGCTGATGAAGTCCCATGTTTTTCAAAATGTGACGGACTTCTTTCATTTTTTTCTTGCTAAAAAGGAATATGTCCAACTTGCCTTATGAATTAGCACAACAGGCGGCTAAGTCTTGTTTTGAATTTAAATATTTTTACAATTGTTTCCAGCAATGCTGTCAAACGTTAACTCACTTCACAGCTGCTTATATTTTACACAAAACTATTTAGAGCAAAACACTCTAACCATTGCACACCAGTATTGCCAGTTGTTTGTTGTAATACTTACAATTTTGATATTACCACAACAACAACAACAAACTCTTTGCTAGTCTTCTAGCCACAATAATCGCTCGGGGTTTATGAATAACTAAACGCAAGCAATCGGAAATGAAACAAAGAGAAACTTTACCATTAGCACCACACTAATGACGCTATCTATAATAACAATAACTTTATTCGTAACAAAGTGTATCATAATTAACAATTTGATAAATTTAAGTTATATACCGTTGTGAAAAGAATTTTTAAAACTGCATGACGTTTCGGACTGTAGTCCTACGTCGGAGTGAATGTCAAAAGGCATGATGTGAGGTGTAATTCGTGGTATAAAAGAACAATAAATGCCATTAATGAGATGCCGAGTCGGCGTTTCGATAGAAACAACTTCATAAACTTATAAGTTTACACCCTAATGAAAAGAAGTTTTAAAAACTGACGTTTCGGACTGTGGTCTTTCATCGAAGTGACATATGCATGCATGCTGTAATCTTATAAGACAAGAACTGAACAGACCTTTTTCCCGCCAAAGCTGACTTTCTGCGTATACGTGGAATAACTTTTTTTTATTCATATTTTTTACAACTTGAGAGAAAATACCAGACAGCTGGGGATAGCACTGTTTTTATGATTTACAGTGAAAATAATAACCGATAAACATCAAAAAATTGAAAACAAATTCATGTGTTTCGGGACTGCTGTACGACCGGATTTTTGTCTTACAAGATCTTCAGAATCTTTGTGTTTTCGTAGCTCCCTCGCACCTCGCACAAAAATTTCTGCGTACTTGCGCTTTAACAATAATTCTTGTACTAATCATAGCTAAGAACAAGCTCTACAAAAGCTCTTGCACAGAGGAGTTTAAATTGCCTAAGTTGTGGTTTTGTGTGAGTTATTTGTGAAATAGAACAAGAATGAGAACGTCCACGATTCAGTTATACATCGAAGAATATGGAGAAAGAAAACGAGGAGGAAACTTTAAACAAACGTGGAAGGAAAATAAGTTTGGTGGACTAGAAACTTTATAATTAATGGACATCATCATAAATGTTTAGGGAGTTTGTTGAATTGGTTATAACACTTTTTTTATAAACAATTCTGGCGAGAATTGATTGGAAAACACATCATCGGTTCTTTACAAACAGAATGGCGGCTTTCTTGAGAGAAAATAACTTTTTTTCACAACATAATTCATTTGTTATTTTCATTTACAAAAAAGTTGTTTGCCACACTGCCTGCATCTAGGCTAGAAGGTGAACAAAGCTATTTACAATGTAAAAGCAATTTCCTATTTACAGTTTAGATAAATTGTTTGTTTTTTAGTTTAGTTTTCTTAACACAGCTATGAATCACACGCAGTTCATTCACAGTTTTTCCAAATAAGCAATCTAATGCACAAGTTAAATGAAAGTCCACACCATTCCCCACAGTTTCCAACAAATGAAATAAAATGAAACATTTTTTTCTGTGCTATACCGCGCACAGGCAGCTACATAAACCCGAAACACTAAAATGAAATTGTACGGTTGAAACACTGGATACAACCTGGTAGCGGACACGGTAATCATCCGCTGAAGATAAAAAAACAAAGTTAGTTTAATAGTATAAAACAGCAAAATTAGTCAAACAATATAACAGCGCATTTTACCTCTCACCAACAACCACACCTTATGATAACACCACACTCGTAGTAAAAATAATTTAAACTTATCTTGACAAAGGGCCCAATCGGTCGTGGCCGAACTGAAGAAGCTGATGTAGACCTCGTGTTGAATTCTCCCGTTCTTGTGAAACCACTGGCTCCGGGAACCAACTCCCGATCCGGATTAACGTTGCGGAAATTCTGAAAGCCTGTCGGATTCTTCTTAAACAGTTTTAAATTCCATTGGCATTGCTTAACACGTTTCTCCGCACGCCTCTCGGACCTGTAAATTCGCTTCTCGTCTTCCGAATCGGAGGCCAATTCGTCTGATTTGTACTGTTTTACTGTCGCCCAACCGTACTCGCTTTTATCCGCTAGCCTAATAAGCTTAATCCTTCTTTTGACAAGAACGATACCTTGTTGTGCAAGCTCTTCTGCTCTTTCCGTATCCGCGACGGCTAGGGCTGAATCAGCTTGCTGCAACGTAGATAGGACCTGAACCTCGCGCTGGAATTGCTTTTTATTTCCCGCCTTCTTAAAGGAAAAAGTATTGCCGGCAGGATTACACTCAACATTGCTTGTTTGAGCTTGCGAAGCGAAAAGCTTATTGTCGATAACTGAGGAGAGATTCGTTGTCAAATCAGCGATGCTCTCTCCGATCAATGAGCGAATCTGGGACTGTATGTTGGGTTGTAAAGTAGGCTGAGCTGCGTACTCCCCTTCTATTACATCCATAGTGTTTTGAGACATTGGTAAATCGAGTGTCCGCTAACAAGGCTGAAGAGAAATAAACCACTCAACTAGAGCGCTTTTAAACACAAAACTATCCAACATAAAACCCTGAACAATAGTTGATAATGAACCCCCTTGCTTGCCCAGGGGGAAACCAGAGAACCTTAACATACAAAAGCCTGCTAACGAAGATAACTCACAGAATACGATTATCAGCTACTCCTTGCCTTCATAGACCACTTTCAAAAATGGCGGCTATTTTAGTATTCTTTTGTCTGTATTCAAATTTGCCTGGGCCTCGTCTTTGAGTGAAAAATTAAAAAGAATATTTTAACCCAAACCGAGGCTAGCCAGGCAAATTTGAATACAAACAAAAGAATACTAACATAGCCGCCATTTATGAAAGTGATCTATAGCCTTGTGAAAACCAAGGCGAACGTTTGGGAGAATTCGAGAGCAGATCAGTGAAAACCCGAGACGTTGAGCTAAAAATCCTCAGATTGAAAACTCCTCAGGCTCATGCGTGATCTGATAATAACAATAATAATAATAATAATAATGATAATAATAATAATAATGATAATAATAATAATAATAACAATGATAATAATAATAATAATAATAATAATAATAATGGTAATAATAACAATAAGAGAAAGTAGAAATATTTACCTTTTTCGCCAAACAATATTTGCCCAATTCTTCCCTGAGTAGTTAGAAAATTCTACTACGCGCCAATGTTTGATATTCCAAAACACAGTCGCACTGCAACTTTTTATCTCCATTGAAACAAACGACAGATTGCTCCATGATTTTTCTGAATTACCAGTTTGAAATTACACAATTCACGTGAACTGTGGGAAAGATTATGTTGCAGTCGTATGGCCATGGAGCTCCGTTGCGGTCAAAATATTGAAAACCTAAATTATATTCAAAACCATAAAATGAGTCGCTATGTGGAAAAACAAAAACGATGAATCATAAAATACATCCAAAAAAAATTCAAAATCGAAAAACAATTAGTCGAGATGTGGCGGATAACTGAACAGTAACTCCCAAGGGCGCAGAGATCTTGTTATGACTAAATGTAGGCATAGTACAAGACTCCGGGAGAGGGAGAAATGGGGGAGGATGGGGGGGTTGGTTGGAAAGAAGTACTTCCATACATTAACTATACGCTAAGTGTCGCTGTTCATGGTGTTATTTTTTCCAGACCTTCAAGTCCACAACACAGTGTACAAAATGTAGGTTTTTAGTTATTACTTGCGGTTAATGTTTGCATGTTTATATTATCTATATATCAATGATCTGAAAATATGGAATGTAGTCACGTGATACTTGTAACTATAATAATGAATAAGTGATATTCTTTGATCAGTTGAATAAAGCCTTTGCGTATGACTAGAGCTCTACGTGTACTTCTCTGTAGTAGGGTTATATCGAACCCAAAACTTATGTGTGCAAAGCACTTTGTACGGAAATCTTTGTCTAGATCACAAACTGCTTAGTACCTAGTGCAGTGCGAAATAATAGCTTCCCGGATGAGAATTTATTTGACTAGGTTTTGATATACATTGTATGTGATTTTTTCTTCATTCACAGGCCAATTGCTAATCTACACTTTTATTTTATCTATTTCCTGGAAACCTTAGAGCTATCAAAGGATGGTGAACTTAAATTTTCTTCACAATTTCATTAAAGTTAAGCGAAGAAAAAGAAGAACTCTTCATAATTGTTGAAGCCAATTTTCACCTGAAGTCATGATGGCGGCCATGTTAGTGTTCTCTTAATAAAAAAAATTTAATTATTTCTTTTGTTTGGGACACCAACATGGCCGCTATGATTATTGTCTTTTGTGTCTCTTGGGATTGTGTGAAAACCAAGAATTGTGCACCATGTACGTTTCGCTGTTCTGTACGCCCTCGGGAACCATACACTGGTCATTGAGTAATCTGCCACATCTCGACTATAGTAAAAAGCCGCAAAGAAGAACATAGATTTTTTGAAGTTTGGCAAAATAGATTCTTAATTAGGTTCTTAATTTTTATGAAAAAGGATACCAGAAATTGCTATAAACAGTATTTGTACTAAATTTTTTTGTTTTTCGGCCATTTTAGTTTTAAAAGAAAAAGAAAGCAAACGGCGGTTACAAACATAATCAATAGACAACTTTTGTTGCAAAACAATATATTATAAAACTTGACGTTTCGTATGCGGCAACATACATCTTCAGAAGTGACGGTTGGATTATTACATTATTAAAAAATAAAGAGAGGTACTGGTGACAAGCTTAGAAAACGATAAACAAAATGAATACTAACGGAAATTAATTATT
>JANCMA020671224.1:0-18433 GCA_024336925.2 Zoanthus solanderi
TAGCCTCCCTCCATATAGCCTCCCTCCATATAGCCTCCCTCCATATAGCCTCCCTCCATATAGCCTCCCTCCATATACCCCATCCTACCAGCCCCCCCTTCCCTACCCCCAACCCTACAAGCTCACCGGTCCCTGTTAGTAATTTGATGTATGAATATCAATGTAATACCAATGTATCTTCTTGATATCTTGCGAAAAAAACTAATATCTTCATCTATAATTTTTCATTGATATCTATAATATAATCAAATTGGAGGTGGGATTTTTATCTTCTCCTGTTGAAAGTATCTCTCTCGCTCGCTATACTCCTCCTGAAAACTTTATTCTGCACTCTAAAGGCAGGATAAAATGCTAATATATCTTTGCACTCGTGTAAAATTGTTGATATATCTATGCTATGGGTCTTGCCTTTTCAAAACAATTTTCTTTAAAAGTAATTTCAATGTTAAAAACTTGGTAAATCAAAGAGCTGAACCTTTTTGCAACACTATCAGCATTTGTGGAATGTATGCTACTAAGGAGGCCTTCTAAGGAGTTTTGGACGATAAGCGAAATTGATCCATAATTGCCAAAAATGTAGCGATAGCCAGCAGAACCTGACGGCAGAACTATTTGCGACAGCGACAATCCGTTTTTCATTTCGACAAATCGACATCTTGTCACTTTGTTATTTTGATGGCGACATGCATATGACCGACTAAACCAACCGTGACTCGTGATTTATGCTAACACTCTAGCCATCTGATCTCTGTTAAAAAGAAGGAAGTTTTTACTAGCGCTTATTCTTTAAATTAAACAAATTTACAAGGCGCAAAAATTAAACACGTTTATCGAACACTTGTATTCTAATAAAAAACCACAGCTCCAAAGGTACTGCAGTGAAAAAACGACATTTATCTACTAGCCAAATAGCCGACTACTAGCCAAATAGCCGATTACTAGCCAGATGGGCGACAAAGCCACAACAAAACCACCTTGGAAGACCTCACTGAGACAAAACGCTGTGTACACAAAGATTCTTGTGTAGCCTGTTTGACTATACAGACTCTGTTTTTGCGTTGGCTGTTTCCTCCATCAGCGGCACCAACTGGAAAACATCATCTTTCCTTTTTGCTTGAAGCAATGCAACTTCTGTTATTTTAGCTGAAGGTCTTAGTTTTTTCAAATGCTGAACCAAACACCCAATCACAATTACGAGGATGAGAATAACAATGGACAGGGTAATTAGAACGGCAAGTAAGAACATGTTGAAATCCTTTTGTGACCCTACAATGAGATAGCAAAGGTAAGTTAGTATTTGGTTTTTACTTTCTCAGACAATCTATCAACTAAGAGAAATTCGTTATTTATTAGATATTATAAAATAGATTTGATATAACACTTTCTCTGATTGCATGGTCAAAATACGTGCTTTGTCAGAGTTTGGAGTGATAGTCACTACACACTTTTTTTTTATAAGAATCCAGTTAATAAGAATCATGAGGCTCAGATTTCGGAAATTTTAAGAATTTTCTAGGAATCATACTGAGGCTCGATTACTCCACCGCTCTGGTTTCCCTGCTTCGAAACAATGAGGACCTATTTTGAAACTATTATTCAGAATTATTTTTAGGATTATATGAGGCTCAGAACGCCATAATTTTAAAAATCGCGAGGCTCGGGAAAAAAGTATGATTCGCTGTTATATTTTACAAAAAAATGAAACAGATATATAAAAACAGGACCTGTCTTTCACTACTAAATTCTGCTTTTGACGTCATGGACCAGAAAACAGTATTGTAGTTACCAGCCTCCCATCGCTCGGTCAAGGTGAATCCAGAAGCGATTTTTCCAACTTGTAACGCAAATTTACACCATGAAGAAAATCTTAATCGACTTTGTCTTTTGTTATCACCATTAAAGTGCAACTAAACCTTTTTTTTTGTTTTTGTATTAAACTATTTATCATACAATTTTAAGCATTTCTGCGAAAACGTTTTTAATTTTGGTCTAATAATTTTTGTTTCATTTTACTTTGAAATTCGAGAGAGTTTCCACCATTTTGGATTATGGCTGCGTCACTAAGGAGACTGGAAATAGCCGCAAATGATGTCAATGCCAAATTAGAACGGCGTCAAAATGACGTCAATGCCAAATTAGAACGGCTTAACTTGTAACAGAAACATTGCCTGAGAGTTTTTCAATTTAGAAATTGACAACATTCAACAAAATGCTTCAAATATTCATCTTTCATTATCTTAAAGTGTTGTTTTTTTGAAAAATTTAGGATGAGAATGACATCATTCATGGCTGTTCCCAGCCTCCTTCAGTGCGCGGCCATAAACCAAGATGAAGGAAATTTCTTGAATTTCAAATGTTTATAAAAACAATAAGAGTTGACCAAGAACAAAAACGTTTTTGTAGAAGTGCTTAAAATCGTATGATAAAAAGTTTGATACAAAAACAAGAAAATGGTTTAGTTGCACTTTAGAAGGGTGTGAGGACATTTTATACATACAAAAACCCACAACTGATATTTACACTTTAAATTGCTTACTATGAAGTTTGTATTCAAACTGTGCTAGCGCGCGTGACTGAAATGTTTAAACTGATTAGGGTTAACATATTTTCTTGAATTTTTTCTTTTTTATAAAACATCTACAAGCGGAAAAATAAACGTTGTTTAAAATATAGACTTCACGTACAAAGATCTCTTCGTTTTCTATAATTTGACAAAATTTACATAATCTTACAATGACACTTTTTTTTCTTATTAGAGTTTGTTTTTTAACAAACCTGCAGTAAGTTGTAACACAGAATCTTCTGATGATCTTTCAGCTTTTGCGCTTGTCGGCGTGCCAGCACGTTCTGTTTGATGTATTCCTTCGGGTGCACAATGAACAGAGAAAGGTTTTTGAAGTCTATGTTATTTCTAAATGGGGAAAAGTATAGATTTTATGTACTAAAATTATCTCAGTTCTTGAAATGACAATAGTTATGTACAAAAATCTTACATACACCTTATTGTACACTAACAATAGCACTGCTTTCCTTATTAGCGGATTGTTTAACAAACCTGTACTAACTCGTAGTACAGAAGATTCCATTGATCTTTCAGCTTTTGCGGTTGTCGCGATCGGCGTCTTCTTCCGCTCAGTTTGACGCAGTCGTTTGGCTGCAGTATGAACAGAAAAATTTTATTTTTAAGACTATTTTATTCCGTTAAAGGTTGTTCATTGATCTAGAACACTCTGTCAGCTAGTGGAAAAAGCGACTCAACACGTTGCCACAAGTTTCTATTGATTTGAAATACGATGAATGAACATTTCATTACTTTCTCCAACACACTCATCTATACCACCTACTTTCCCCTCTCCCAAACCGACTCATCTGCCCCGCCTCCCTTCACCTCTCTCCACCACACTTAATTGTCCAGCCTCCCTTCCCCTCCCCCTACACACTCGTCTGCCCGCCTCCATTCACCTCTCTCCAACACACTTATCTGTTTCAGCCTCCCTTCCCCTCCCCCTACACACTCATCTGCCCCGCCTCCATTCACCTCTCTCCAACACACTTATCTGTTTCAGCCTCCCTTCCCCTCCCCTACACACTCATCTGCCCCGCCTCCATTCACCTCTCTCCAACACACTTATTTGTCCAGCCTCCCTTCCCCTCCCCTACACACTCCTTTGTCCCACCTCCCTCCCTCTCTAACAAAAAGACTTTTCTTTCCCAACTCTATCCCCCTCCACCCAACACATTCAACTGTCCCTCCTCCCTCCCCTTTTCACAAACAGACTCATCAGCCCCACCTACCGCATCTCTTCAATACCTCAATCTTCCACCACCTAAAACACTTTTCTATCCTACATTCCTCTCCCTCTTTGCAACATACTCATCCAACCGCAACCATCAAAATAGTGAGAGATGTGTACCTGTACTCCTTAACTTGTCAATAAATATTGCTGAGGTAGTTTGCCGATCGGTTTGCCTTGTAGATGGTGTTGTTTTTATGACTACCGTAGACTGCAGCGAATAAGTGCCACGGGTGCTGTCGGCCGTATGGCGGGTACATTTGTGAGCGGAGCACGTCAAGGCACACTCTCCATAAGGACAATACTGAGTGCACTTTATGACTCCCGGATGACATGTCATGTTGCATCCACTATTGTAGCATTCCTGCCTGCAGTAAGATCCGCCGCACTCACAAATGGTTTGACTGTCGCAGCGTTGAAGACAGTGGGTTGAGTTGCATACTGCTTGTTTTGGTTTTGAACTGGGAAATATTTCCTAAAAAAATTAACAGAAGCTGAGCTACAATCATTATTCATCACTTAGCTGGCAATCAGCAAGACTGATTTGTTCTCAGCAGGTGTGGCTTCATAGATCAGTTGGCGAAAGCATTGCACAGGTCTCGTGTTCTATGACTTTGAAACCTGCCTATCTTGTAGACTTCTTTTTCCCCAAACAAATTAGCCCATAATATTATTGCTTTTCACTGGAGGTGAACTAAGTCACAGTAAGTTAGTACATCTTTAAACGATAGAGATAAACCGACCATAATAGCCTGCTCTTGACAACTGTGGCGGGATAGCACGGTCTTCATCCACTCAAAACGTTTAGACTGTTTGCTAAAAAATACATTTTTCAAATTACATTGTTTTGCACTTTCCAATTCTTGCTTTTTAATATGACAGCCTTATTTTTCTAAAGTTACTCTTAAAACTAGTAAAAAGGTACTGAAAAAAGGAATTAGAAATGGACTCTGTTTTAAAGACCTAGCAACCACCCCCAATGCATCTTTGAGAAAAAGGTTTTGTGTACCGACATCTCATATAGTTCAGGAGTTCAATTTCCTTTTGATGTGCAACTTTTGTTTAGCCTTCTAGTATTGCATAAAGAATGACCATATAAATTCTAGATGCTGAGATAAGATTTGTCTGTAACGATCAATGAATTACACAACAATTACGCAATTGAAACCTTTCTTAGTTCAACAATTATCTCTAACAAGTTTTGCAGTGGGAACAAGTTTTGTATGCTACCGACTTGACTCGTAGTTCAGGCGTTCGATTTCCTTCTGATGTGCAAATTTTAAAACTTCTGTGTTGTTAATTGGTAACCACGAGAAACATTCTATAAAGACATTGGTTAGGAGAAACTTTGCTGAAGTTCTTATTTAGAGCGTCCTTAACTATAATACATTTTTTGGCAGCAATTCATCAAAGTTGAACTAATAAACTAATAGATGAATGGCTGCATGATGTACTAGGAAAAAAGTAGTTTGACAGTAAACCAATGCGATGATGAGCTCGAATCAAACTAGAATCTGCAACCGTACACAGCTGTTTCGTCCACGGTCTTTGTAGTAGAGTCACAAAAATACAACAGTGCCAAAACATAGCAATGACCTAACAATAAGATAACAACAACATAAAGATAATATAAAAATTATAGTCAAGAATAATAACAAAGTAATCGAGGTTCTGGTTATCTTCATGCCAAGCAAGTTACAAAGCTCTTGGAACACAAAGCACCCAACGTTTCTTCCTTGTTCCTAATGTATAATTTGTCGGTGTACGCCAAAGCGAGAACCAAACTCTTCCACTGCTACTCTCGCCACTGTTATTGCTTCTTGATTTTGAATTGCGTAACCCTCCGCCCATTCCGAAAAGTAATCTCCCATAACAAAGACGTACTTGTTTCTACGTTCTTAAACAGGGAGGGTTCTTAAGATGTAAAGAGCTTTTCTCTCCACGTTGTATGTTCGTATAGGTGCGTGCAGCTTATTTTGATTTCTTCTCCTGGAGGCACAGATATTTCATTTTCTGCAACTTTAATTTCATGTCCCTGCGGTGTTTGGATCAGTAGAACCTATCTTTAATTTACTATCTGCAAGGTCTTGTCCCAGGTGTGCTGCTATCATTGCATTGTGTGATTGTAATAGGAATTCGTTTCTCAAGTTCTCAGGCAAAATCAGTTGCCATCTGACGATATCTCCTGTGATGGATTCCCAATGCCAGCAGAGCACGCAATCTCGTATTTGTAGATGGTCCAGTTAGATCCAAAATGTTTTCATTGATTAGTTATCTGTGGAAACTTTCGCCCATTCTGCATGGACGAGTTCTTGTTGATTCCTTTCACTCCACCATTTTGGTCGGGTCAGCTAGTTGTTTCTGCCGCAACTCGCTGCTGGTCCATATTGGTGTCCAGGTTGCTCCTGTTAGTATGTTGCTGTGCTGTTTCCCTAGGACAATCACTTTTTCCTGAAATTATCGCCAGCTTGCTATTAACGTTTCCAAGTCATCTTTGCTGAAACCAATTAGCAGCCCAAATTGAACTTTACTTTCTTTTTAAGTCAAAAGCAAGTTTTCCATTTTACTTCTGGCTGAAAAATATTATCTCTGCTACAAATGCATGCAATGTATCGACATTTCGGTTAAAAAACAACTTTTTCTAAGATTATTTACGGTAAAAACGTGGTTTAAGAAGAACTATTTTGATTTTGTTACAATTAGAAATGTTTTACCTGATGGCATATTTCCACCGCTGCATCACACGACAGCTTACATTGGTTTTCATCATTGCACAGTTGGAAACAGCGATAACCAGTGCAGTTGAAAGAGCATTTTCCTGCAAAGCCAGGTTGGGCGCAGGTTTGGGTGCATTTTTTTGCAGAACAGTTTGCCGCTCCATTATCCATTCTTTGGTCACAATTTCCTTCCCTCGTATCGCAACTGGCTTTGCACCTGCTGTGCTCAGTTCCCGTTAGACATATCTGCACACAGTTGGTTACATTTGCCTTCGAATATAAAGATAAAAAACTCAAAAATGTATAAGTACAAGTTTTGATCTGACCGTAAAAATACCATATTTTTCTACATTGTGTGAGGGCAGTTATCTTACCAACTGTGCCAACCATGCCCGCCCATTTAGAAAGGAAAATACGACTCTAAACCATGCAGGAAAACAAAGTAACAACTAAAAAGCCCATCATCACCCAAGAAACCAGCAATCCTCCCTTGTGTAACCCAGCGGCATGCATATGCACTGACTCGCCAATTTCCCGCCTTTTCTTCTCTACCTGTTCCAGTAACAACGTTTAATAAGAATTGCCCAGATACTCAGTTTTAAGTTTATACCTATATAACACTGAAGATATCTAATTGAACTTCTGTTTTTCTTTCGATTATTATCAAACATTTCTCTATCAATTTTGTATCGGTAAAAACTACAAAGTTAAAAAGAAAATGAAATTTTAAAAAAGATTTAACTAATACAAACATTGATTGATTTTCTGTTTTTTTTATCACAAGATCAACAAATCAAGTTCAGTTTTTAGATAAAAAATGCAAGTACTAACTAGTAATAGAGCTAAAGTTTTGGTTACGTCGCCAGTCAAACTAGTTAAGCACCATACCCGCCTTAAAAGTAAATGAATTGATTCATGTTGCCTTCCAAAAGCAGTCAATTGTATTGAATTCATGTGGTACAGTGTATTTTCACATAAATGACAACTTTTGCTGAAGTAAAAAGTAAAAGAATATATTTTGACCATATATAATGTGTTTTGCAATTATTAATCACTCGGCTATCTTCGAGCAATGGATTAAACATTTGTTTAAACCACGGTCGTGCGGTTCGAAATCACGTGATTGATATTAACCAATATCGCGCAGAGTTTGTAGAGTTAACGAAGGATGCATGTTAAACGTTTAAGTTCATTGACAAAGATTTTTAAAAACGTTTACATGTCAACAAAATGATTTAGACACAATATGATTGCTTGCAAATTGACCTGTAAATAACCATTTAAGGAAAAAACGGCATAAGATCGTTTTCAAATGGATTCTCAGATTTTCTCAAATTTCAACACTTGTGACAAGTAACGTCAGACGACAAGATTTCTTTCTTCTGCTGACAGTGTTGGTCACTCGCAATATTATCAACAATAAATACTCTTCTTTTAAAAGAACGTTGTTTTTCTGGACAGGCCAAATATCCGGCCCTATTTTTTCTGCCGATTTAGGGCTGATAATATCTTTATATTATTCTTAAATTCTAGCTTCCGTTAAAAGATTGCCTAGCGGTTTTCTCAGTTCATTTGTTTCCTACCGTATATTTAGACTTTGGTTTCCTTAATTGTTATAATTATTACGGTTTATTTAACGGTCGTTATCAATGAATATTTAGCCACATCTTAAGACTGTTTTCTTTTTCGTTTTGTTAGCTCATGCTCCATTAAGCAAAGAACTACGTTTATTCGTTTAATTTCAATAAAACAAGTAAATCTATTGTATTTACAAAATTTCAACACACTAATTATATCTCAGCCTTGAATTTATCTTAATATATTCTTACAAATTCGCAAATTTATTCCACGATATTCTAATAGAGTGTGTAGGTTTGACTGCAAAATTAAGACAAAACAGAGACAGAGTGATAGTTTGGTCACGAAGAGGTCAAGGTCATGTGACGTCTGCAGAAAAAATGTTCCTGATGTTTTATCGGCTAGTGAAGTTTGGCGTTATGTCTTGAAAAATTAAAAAAAAAAACTCTTTCAGTAAAAGGAAAATTTAAACATTCATCTAAAATATTCTTCAAATTATGATGAAGTGTAATCTATATCACACAAGATTTAAAAATAACAACAAAAATGAAAAACTATAGAGAGCTCGGAACTTTACTGGTCTTGGTTATATCCATTTTCCGTTCCGATTAATCTTCATAGGCAATTCCTTCTCTTGATTTAAACTGAAGATTCTTTAATTGTGAAAGTCTACCAACCTGACTGTTTGCTTTACAGCTCAATTCACATGAAGAGTTGGTCGGATTTAAGCATTGCTGTGAACAAGTCCGTGTTTTCGCGTCGACATTAGGAGATCTGGTGTTGCATATTGTAGTGTTCATATCAACAGCAGCTGTCACGACAACAACTAAAATAAATAACACTATGACTTGCCAAAACGACATTCTTTTGTTTAAAGGAAACATTTTTCTAAAGAAAACAATTGCACCTTTGGGCTTTATGTACAAGATTGCTCACTCGCTTTTTATCTAGAATAGAGACTTAGGAAGTTTCCAGAAATAATGTGCCACAATACAAAGGAGTGGAAATGGATTTTTCTAAGATTCATGTCTCTAATTGACCCCGAATATGTGAGTTAGGACGTGTCTATATAGGGTAGAGAATGAATCTTTAATAGATTTATATATAGCCCATCGCCAACAGGGCCTTTTGTCTTTTGTCAGAGGAATTAATCCGCAATCGTAAGCGTTATTTTTAAGTTTTATACATCTTGCGTGACAGCGTATTTAATCACGAGGCCGGTCCCGGAGTGTTGCTTTTTTTTAAAAGAAACAAAAAGAAACATTAAAAAAAGTTACATTAAGAATTAAAAAGAAATAAATGAAGATATAAAAAGTAAAATAAACCAATAATTAAATTAATGAACTAATAAGTTTTTCAATATTCTTGGAACGTATGAACTGATACAGAAAAGGGAAAATTGAAATGGACAATAGTAGTTATATAGGTTGATATAAAGTACTTTTAAAGTACTTTCGGTAAAAAGACTTCCGGCCGGAAATCGAAAGGCTTAAATTGGCACGCAAAGTCCAAATCAACTAGCGTATTAAAAAAGGCTAATATATCGACATGTTTATAAACTGGTTGGTTCTTTATCCCAACAGTAAGAGCTTGCAGAAAAAGAAGAAGAGAAGCAAGCGTTATGAACGACGCCGAAGAAGAAGGAACTTTCAAAACGAATGTGGGAAGACACGCTTTTGGCGTTTGAAGAAATTGGAAGAAAAGATCACGACGAGTAGAAGAGACAGCAGGAAAAAAATATTGGGAATGATCACGCTGTGGTTTGAGATTCGAAAGAGCACGGAGTGCGAATATCTGGTGAATCAAACCAAAGAAACAAAAGTTCGATTCTTCGAACAAGGACTTTTAGAGTACTTAAACCCAGTAACAAAGTCAAGTTGTGACGCTTTTGTAACCAACAACATTTTATTTTAATATAATAAAGTATATTTTACAGCAAGGTAATAAAAAAAGATTTTTACAACACAAAAAATGTCTAAGTCTTTGATTTTAACAGAGTAAAATGTCTAACAGTTCGTGGTCTGATTGCAGCCGTAAGGATAAGTCAAAAACAGGTCAGGATGATCTTCAGGAGGAAAGATGCGTTTGCTGGCCACCAGATGATAGGTTTTAATGCGAGGCAAGGTGAACAGTTCGTAGGTTTGCTGTTCCGTACGATCTTGGTACGTTCTTGGACGCGAAGCATACGCACTTGACCGTCGTCGAGGGGTTGCAACACTTCGTTTTGGACGTTGTTGACTATGACGAGGAAATTTAATTGTTGGTAGCCTTCGCGGTTGAGAGTGAATCCTTGCACTTTGGTTTCGACAGTCCCTCTGCCGTAGTTTCGACATTCCCTGTAGCCGTAGCTCTTGGGCCCACCCGAGCAGAGTTGCACGATGTGGTCTCCCTTCAATTCATCTTTAAACTCTCCGAGGTATTTGCCCAGAGGCGGTTGTTACTGTCCTGGGGCCTGGGTGAAGATGATGGAGTCGATGTCGAAGTACACCACGCGCTGGTCTAGACGCTGCAGTTCTTCGTACAACTTGAGTCTGGCATGACAGGTGGTGAAGCAGGCGATGAAGATGTTGAGGTTGGGGGCTACTTCGATCATGTCTTGGTGTACTTTGTAGTGGCTAAGCTGGCTAAGAAGACGGGCAAAAATTGAGGATTGGTGAATTCCTCCACGTGGGTCTTGTCGAGGCGTTGACCGAATTTGCCCCAGTACGTCGCCCCTTGTTGACTTGGATGTGGGCCGGATCGAGTTGGGCTCCTTCATGTTGTCTTGAACGCAATAGTCTTGAACGTGTTGGTGTTGCTGTTCAGGAGTGGTGCAATGGGCAGGAAAACCACTGGCCTCGTCTTTGATTTTGTGCCAGGTATTCACGTAGTCTCGGAAGAGGCCGGTCTGTTTTCTTTCAAAGTGCCAGACTTCGTGCAAGCATTGGAGGGTGTAGCCTTGGTCAATGGCTTTTTGGATTTCGGGTGTGCACCAGGTATCGGTCAGTTGACGTTGTTGGGGTGTGTGGTCACAGACCCAAGCTTTGTCGTGCAGAGGTTTGTCGATGTTGGCTTCAGCACAGGTCCGACAGAGGGGAAACACTAATTTCTGGCCGCAACGGTAAGGTAGCACAGGATGGAAGAGGTAGGAAGGCAGTAAGATGGTGCACTTGGCAATGCCAAAGTAAGGAGAGATGCCGCGAGGATTGGGTGGCTTGTAGATGAACTTGGGATGACCGATAGGATACGTTCCGTATTTGTTCACCCAAGGATAGAGAGAGGTGAAATCGTAGTAGTGGAGTTGTTCACCTCCGACGTAGAGGCGTACGGCATTGGTCCGACCTCCGAAGAAAGCGACACGAGGCTGGACAGGAGGCTTCAGGTCGTATCTTTAGATGGTGCTCTTGAGGGTGGGAATTTCCGACTTGAGTCTGGACCAGGTGTGTTCCTAAATTTTCTCGAGTCGGTACCCCAGAGAGTTAACTCGGTTTTGACGGTACAGCGTGGCCCTGTAGACTTCCACGAGGGTGCGACCTTGTAGTTGTTGATGGGGTTCGTAACGGGCTTGAGGATAGCAGTCAAGACACCCGTGCCAGAAACAACCGTAGAACTCGTACAGAGTGTGGGTGTCGGGGTCGTAGCCGTCGGCGTGGTAGGTACGGTTTCCGTCACAGACAGGGTGTTCGCCGATGTTGCCCACGTGTTGTAGAGGGCGTCCCAACTGCTCGCCACGGTACTCGAGCCATTCGAGGGCAGCTAAAGAATAACGGATGTTCCAGCGCCAACCGTTGACTGGTTCGGAGGCGATGGTGTCTCGTTGCAGAGGGGATTTGCGTAGGTCCCTGGAATGAGCAGAGGCGATGGTGACGTGCTCAAAGGGATCGAACGCGGCAAAGTCCCGGAACTCTTGGCGAAAGGTCTCGCAGCCGGCACGAAGGAGACGAACGTCGGAAGCACAGTAAGCTTCTAATTCTGTTCGGAAGTCGAAGTGGTAGTCGGGTTGTCGGTTGGTCTGGTCGTACCACCGTTCAAAGGCTAGGAAGCGGTCTTGAGACATGGTGTCTGGACCGTAAAAGTGTTGAGCAGGTAAGGGTCCGCAGTAATCTTGATTTTCAGGCACGTTGAAGAAATGAGGAAAGTAACCTTTCTTCAAGTTCAAGGTGGCATCGTTCTCGTCAAAACCAAAGTTGGATGTAAAGCTGGCTAGAGGCATAGGCAAAAAAGAGAGAGAGAGTCAATGAAGCTTATTTTCTCTTTGCCCAGTTTTCCCACGCGTAGCTCTAGGACCTTGCCCCCGTTTCGTGTCTGGTTGTAGTTACGGGCTTGCAGTTGGTATTCTTGAAGTAAGAAGTAACTGTCGTACCCTTGGAAGTTGTGAGCAATGACCGTGATCTTGGTTTGCATGTCGTCGTCGTCAGATTGGGTAGGTGCCTACGTAACTGGTTGGCTTCGTCGGGCACCTGCATGGTTTTAATGTCAAAATAGACGGTGATGTTCTCTACCTGGGGTTCGGTGGATTGTTGTTGCTGTTGTTGATGTTGGCGACTGTGGGGATTGTAGCCACGAGCCCGGGCTCGGCGTTAGGTAAGAGATTGGCGTCGTTGACGGCGGCGTTCGCGTCGTTCTTGTTTCTGCTTTTCGGTCTGGATGTAGCATCGATGCGTTGTGAGATCGACCATCTCTAGACACGAGGGGCATTCGTGGTGATAGCATTTGTGGGCGGGCTGGTACATGTCCCTACTGTGGTAGACGGAGCGTTTTCCACAGTTCTGGCAACGTTTGACAGTCTGGCAAACGGGTAAATGAGTTGGGTCGGCTTAGCGTCCCTGGTTGGTCTTTTGTCGGTGTTGGCGAAAGCAGGTAGGCCCGTAGAATAAACAGTTACAATCGGCACATTGGGTGCCTCTGTTCAAGGTATGGGTCTGACGGTACCGTACAAAGTCTTCGCAACCCTCTTGTACGCAGGCCGAGCAATGATCTTTGTTGGCTTCGCAGCGATGAGTTCCTTTTTGGCTGTAAGGTCTCAGGCACTTGAAGCAGAAGTGGTCGGTGGCAAAGAAACCGCGGATGGTAGTGAGAACGTGATAATGGTGATCGTGATAATAGAGACTCACGGCATGATTAGGATCGTTGTCTTCACCGTAGCGGAAACCTTGATGAGCTCGGGAACTGTCGATGACCACGATGTAGTAGCCCAACCCTTGGAAGTAGTTGGCAAAGATCTCGAGTTGTTTTGGGCCGCATACCGTACCGATGGGAATTCCCAGACGTTCTTGTAGTTGTCGGGCTTAACGCTGGAAGGGTGGACGCTTTAGTTTGGAGAAGCGGTAACTATTGTTAAACGTTGTATGATCTAGTTGTTTGTGTTGGTAGGCCAACCACAAGGCCTCGGCGCAGCACATGTTGCGGTCGTCGCGGAGTACTTGTAAGATGGAACGTTTGAGTTGCGGCAAAGAGGTGGCGCTGACCACACCGGGGTAAATGGGTTTTCTCTTTTTGCCACCCCGTTGAGGTTGGGCCCGGACAACTACCAGACTGAGCGTAAAAGACCGGTCCATGCGTAGGCTCTCGTTGGAGTTGAGCATCTTTGCCAGGTTCTCCAAGACTCGGGCGACGCGGGGCTGACTTTCAGGATTTCGCCATTCTTTGACCGTGAGATTCCACCCATCGTAGACGCTGCTGAGGTACTGGCTATCGATGCTAAAATAAAGGCGAGTCATCGTCTGGAAAATCAAACTCTTCCATGTTTCAAGACAGGCAGCCACATTGAAAGTGTCGCAGTCAAGTCTCGAAAGTTTATATGGACTTGGTAAAAAACTGGTCAAACCAGTCAAACCTGTTCATTTCCATTTTTTCATAAATTGGTGGGATGGGGGGGTAGCCCCTAAATTTTCAAAAAATGCGTCTGAGGACTCAATATATGCGTTGAAGGCATTGTGAATAAAAGTTTCGACATTCAAATTTCGTCACATTTGCTCATTCTCGCTGCTTGACAAAGTTGTTGGAGTGCGTTCTCTCGTTTTTTCAAAAAATTCTAGGTCTCGCGATAGCCGAAGCTAGTAAGAAGTTGAAGCCTCGACCTTATGGGAATGTGAAGGAGGTTGCGCCATATGTGTGTGGCACCCCGGCGAAGGTAGAGAACAACACGATTCATTATTTTAAAAACATTTTTTATATTTTTTATTCATTTTATTTTTTGTCAAAAGGTACCGATGGAAGGCAGAACGTCTTGGTCGCCGTCAAGTCCAGGTGATGGACTTGGCCAAAGATGGTGAAGGGGACATGGTGCCCATCGTTTCCGTGGACCCGAGCGAATGGAGCTTCTTTAGCTTTCTGATCTGCTCCGTGGCCATCCCCTACCGAGCCTGCCTTACCCAGTCAAGCCTGAACCCAAAGTTCCATCACTGATGGGTTTAGCCGGTGCTTGTTTGCCGACCAACTGTGAGTGCTTTGAATTTTTTGAGCTTTTTATACAAGTTCTTTTTTCACATAAATTATTTCTTGACAGGTTACGTGGATACTGAAGAGGAAGGAGGAGAAGAACGCGCCACAAATGTGTTGGACAAAGTGTTCGGAAAACAGGGCTCCAAGGCTCAATTAGCCCCTAAGAACATGTACGAGGACACTCGTAAGATATTGGAAGCTGAAGTCAATAAGATGGAGGCTAGGAAGTACGCCGGCCGAAAAGAAACTAAGGAAATCCACGCTGAATTGAACACTTTACCACGTTGCGCCAAACACGGAACGGTGATTTTTTATTTTGTTTTGGTCGATGGATATGTGTCGAAGGATAAAGCAGTATCTCTTATCTTTTTTTGTAGTATTTTCCTTTCAAATATGGAATAAAGATGTGGGGTTTTGGTTGTGAGTCGATAGCGTTTCCTTGGGTTGTACAAAACGAGCCCTGGATGTTTTTCAATGAATACGATGATGATGATAACGAGGATGAGAGTCATTGTGTTTTGTGGCTGCAAGTAAAAAGTGTTTAAAAAAACCTGGTGATGACGAAATTTTTCAAGCTGCGAAGCTGTTTTTTTTTTCATTTTTTCTCTTGCAGTGGTTTCCAGTAAGCCCGACGTGCCTGTTTATTGCATTGGTAAACACCACATCGTTATGTCATTGGTATTTGGTACTGCTTTACCTTTCAAAGTGTGTGTTACGTTTTGGTTGCCTTGTTATGTGTGAGAATAAGCCTGAAGCGATATAAATTTTTTATTTTTTGTAGATAACGCATCATTTTTCAAGACGTCACGACTATCCCTATCACTATCATCTTTTCGGTATTCTTCCTTTCGGCATAAGTTTATGTTATTGTTATGTTTTATCGTATCGTTGTTGTGGGTCTTTGCGTATGTTAGAGTTGATAGAACCCCTTCCTTTGTACGATTAGTTTGACTTTTATCAGACGTTTAATTATTCAGATTATTCTGATTTTCAATACGTCCCTTTTTTTAGATAACGTGTACCTTTAAAAAAAAATACGAGACCATTTCGGAAGATCATTTGCATTTGTAAGATGTTGTAGCGGATGGTTATCGTTATGTAGATTGTACGATTTCCGGCGTATTCATCGACCTAATGATTTTTTAATAGCTAGATTCCAACTCTTTTTTGTTTCTACGCTTTGAAGATAACGCATCGGTTTCAAAAAAGAAAGGAAGGAGAGCATTTGCATTTATTTACAATTTATAAAGAGAGTTAATTTAGATTTCATTTTGTAGATTGTGACATGTCTAGATGTTCGTGGTCGAAACTGCCTGATCCTATTGTTTCATTTATTTTGATTTTAGCGAATAAGAGTTTATCTTTCTTAGAGCCAATAGGTCTAATATCAGTCATTGATTTTTTTGTAGGTCATTCATAATTTTCGAAACTGTGAGAGTTTCGGACAGTTGTGCATCATCTGCACCTCTATGAAATTCTTTCTTTTGGTTTTAGATTTAGGACGGATCATAATTATGCTTTTTATTATGATGTTTGTGATAATGTAGAGGGACGTGAGACCCCAGAGCCGGAGTTTAGAATAATTTTTAGAAAATTGCATTGGGTTAGAAACTATAGTTTTCTGCGTAGATTAATAAATTTATAAAAATTTCTTGTAGGTCGTTCACAATTTTAGAAAGAGCGTGAATTATGTCCATCTGCACCTGTATGGCATTCTTTCTGTTAATACGAGCAATCTATTCCAACCCAATACAATTATTTTTTTTATTACGATTGTGTAATAATGTAGAGGGAGAGGACCAAGAGTCGGAGCTTAGGATAGAATTTAGAAAATTGTCTTGGGGTAGAACTTATAATTTTTTGAGTAGATTAATTCTTAAAAGTAAAGAGTAAAGGCCGACGAAGGACTAACGTCCGAAACGTCAGTAAGTATGTAGAATTTACATTTTTAATACTAAATTGTTTCTTTAGAAACACCGACGCAGCTCAAACTAGTTTACCGCTAGTTAATTTTCTTTGAATCCATCAACGCCTTAGCTTATTTTCGTTATTTCTGGCCGAGAATCATCATAGAAAGGTGATACATGAATTGATATTCTCTTTTCCTTTTACCTTGCTGCAACCGCCTAAAACAAATCTCGCTATAATATTTTAACAGAAAAAAAACGTCACGGACCAGAAAACAATAGGGTAGTTACCAGCTTCCCACTGCTCGGTCAAAGTAAAGCCGGAAGTGATTTTGCCTAACATTAAACGCAAATTACACCATGAAAAAACTTCGTAGTCGAATTTTTTTTTCCATTACCATTAGAAGGATAAGGACTTTTGATACATACAAAAAACTTACAACTGATATGTACACTTTAACTTAAATATACTATTCGGTTGAAGTGCACTCTTTTTATAAAAATTTCCCTCACATTGAACTGCTTACCACACTACTTGCCAACTGAGATGTGAAATAAATTTCAAATGGATTTAAAAAAACAAACCGCTCATTGCACTCTTAAGCAGTTCAGTCTGCATCCGAGCTGTAGAAATCAGTGTTACATATAATAAAATCGTTTCAATTTTTGGTAATAACTTTTCAGAAATTCACTTCTTTGTAAGGATTGGGCTAATATAAAAGCCTATGTTCATCCCGGCATCGAATACCACATTAACCCTTTGCGGTAGGGCATATCATGACAGTATTAATGTTCACGTATTTTAGGGGTAGAAGAGCAAATGAATTTTTCAATCCAACACCGCAATTTTTTTTACGACAGATACTGCTGTTTTATTTCACCCAGGGCTCAAGCTTTTGCATTACGTCACCTAATTTGAATGTAATTTCTTTAGCAAACTGTAACGAAAGCTAGAGTTCGGTAAGTATTGCGTTTATAAGTGTTTTTTCGAGCCATTTTCAACTGCAGAAGCCCCCATACAGGCTTCGTAAAGCTAGAATGGTGGATCAAGGAAATCTCCTGAAAGAATCCAGAAGAGAGAAGTGAAATCATGCTGATTCATGAACCGCTGAAATATCATGTAGCGAAACTGAATGGCGGGACAACAATGAAATTATTTCTCTGCCGTTCTGTGGATGGAATCTCGCACCTATACTGAGGCATTTTAGGCGAGTTTAACTTTAAAAAAATCTAGCGAGCACAGAAATTTGTCAATAGGTGGGTGGCTTGACACTTCTAAAAAATCGACAAATTGAAGATGGGTAGAACTAAATGCCGCCAAAATGGTTGAATTACCCAGAATTCCTAACGGGCTCAGACAAGGCAACTACTGATGCAACTACCATCTGCTGCCGCTGACTACATTTATGGAAGTTGTTTTGTTTAGTTTAAAAGTGGTATTTTGTAGCGTTTTTGGCCTGAACTATATTATAAACAACTAATAGCGTGTTTTGTACATGATATTTACACCATACGATTACTTTTTAATCACACGCATAACAAAACTACCGGGCAAAACTCTGCAGGCAAAACAAAACAACTTTGAACTTTGAACTTTGAGTCCTTTCATTGAGACTTTTAATAATATGAGCCAGTGGAGGATGCTAGTATTGCTAGGAATTGTAGTTCTACTTGTACGCAGTATCCGTGAGTCGTCTCATTGAGACTTTTGATAATATGAGCCAGTGGAGGATGCTAGTATTGCTCTGAATTGTAGTTCTACTTGTACGCAGTATCCATGAGTCGTTTCATTGAGACTTTTGATAACATGAGCAACAACAACAACAACTTTATTTTTTTGCATTAACTTCTAATACATATATTTACACTTTTTTTTTTTATTTTTTATAGATATGTATAGCACTATACTTTATTTTTGGTTAGTTAGTTTTTAACACTGGGCAGGTAATTAAAGTATAGTTTTATAGTGAAGGAGATGCCCAGGGCCTAAATAAACCGTAAGGTTTTCTAGTTA
>JANCMA020671330.1:0-18429 GCA_024336925.2 Zoanthus solanderi
CCAGACTACAATACCATAAATGAAATATGGGTATATAAGTGAATAGTAGAGGCTTACTAAGATACCTTTTGTGACAAGTAGTGATGATGATGATGATAGTAGTGATGATGATGATGATAGCAGTGATGATGATGATGATGATAGCAGTGATGATGATGATGATGATGACAGCAGTGAAGATGATGATGATGATGATGATAGCAGTGATGATGATGATGATTATGATGATGATGATAGCAGTAATGATGATGATGATAGCAATGATGATGATGATGATGATAGCAGTGATGATGATGATGGAAATGGTAATGATGATGATGATGATGGTAATGATGATGATGATTATGGTAATGGTGATGATAATGGTAATGGTGATGATGATAATGGCAATGGTAATGATGATGGTAATGATGATGATGATGATGATGATGGCAATGGTCATGATGATGGAAATGATGATGATGATTCTCCAGACCAACACTCTTGACAGCAAGATGATAGCCATGATGGTGATACATCTTTGTGATATGGTCAAGACATTGGTGATGGTGATGTTCTGAGATTGATGATAATGATAACGAGGAATTGATGATGATGCCAGTGATAAATGATGCTAAAACAATGACGAAGAGCACAGTATGATGGTCATTAAAATGGTGACAGTGTTGATAGTGAGCTTGGTAGTGGTTGATAGAATGAAACAAAAATGGTAATGATGGTGATGACTATAAATTTATAATTACCGGTTAAATACATAATATCTACTTTTAGTATTGGTAGAATGAAGAGTTATCCATGGTGAAAATCAGTATTAGCAAATCACCAATCTCCCTAGTCAAGTATCGAACATGCTTATGAATAGAAATAAATGTTGAAATGTGTCGGCAAGTAAGTGAAACCCTTCCTTTGCTCAACGTCCCTAATTGCTCTGACAAAGTGCTAATGCTCGAAATGTCAGCTTTGTCATCTCTCTAACTGCGATGGTCAAACATTTCAACCTAGAGTTGAATAAACACTGCAGGCAATCAAAAGTCTTCGCCTCTAAATATAGGTTATGAAAAGGTGAAAAAAAACCCCAAAAAACAGTGTTAAAAATAAAAACTAACAACAATATCCGACGTTTCGGAGTCAGACATGACTGCATTATCAAGGTTAAACTTTAATGGATAATTCGCAATTTAAATATAACGGGCGTTAGGTCAAAACAAAAAACTTTTTCATATAATTATGGAAATTAACTGTTAAACGATAATTCACACTAAGATATTTACAATTTTTTTGTCCTATAATACAAAAGGCGTAAGGTCAAACAAAAACTTTAGCATGAATGGAATCTGACTGCTTGTTTAGTGATGGTTGACGCTTGCGTATTAAAAGCATCTCGTAAACTAGACAGTAAAATTTCGATTTGCATTTCTTTAGGATCGTAAAATGTGCTTTAAGTTCAGGTTTTACCAGGTCGTGTTTCGTCTTCATGTGTCGATCAACCGAAATGATAGGGATTTGTGTTCCTCTATACGCTGATGTAAATGCCTTGTTGTATAACCAACTATAATACTACTAACAACTATAATACTAGTAATTCTTGCAGTTTCGCAAGTTGTAACAACATCCGGATTTTAGCATAATTCACACTTTTTAGGGTGCAATCTCTTACCCACAGCAGCTTTAGGTGAGCATTTGATTCTATGATTTTCTTCTACTTATATTGTAGTGGTCGTGGATCCTGTCCTGAGCAAGGTTCTTAGGCCCCATCAGAGAGAGGTTTGTGTTTGGAAATTAAAATTGATTTAATAACAGAGACGATAATAATAAATTTGATAATGAGATCTTGATGGAACTTTAGAGAAATCAAAGTCATCCTTGTTATTGGAGCGTTAGAAGCTGTTTCAAAGAGTTTGGTAAGATGGTTCAACACCATTTGCCCGAAGATACCTTTTGGAACTTACAGAAAACATGCTTACCTGGTACTGCAAGAATCCTTCTACATGTGCTGAACTTCTGAGGCTGCAGATAGGGGTTTGATGCTCAGAAAGATTTTCTAGTTAACTAAAATCTATGACTATGCCACAGTGTTATAATAATAATGATTATGACGACAATAGTTATACAAAAAATATTGTATAATTATATCAATTGTTATATATCATCATCTTTCGTGCCAATGGGCACATATTAAATAATTTAAAGACCTCCATTTCTTGCTTTGTCGATATTGGGCCTTCTACATGACCCAGTTTTACCCACCACACTATAGATGGAGCATATGTCAATAGAGCAAAAAAGGCAATTGATATTAAGTCCCTAAAGCTGATAATAAAATTGTTTCTAATCATAGTATCATATGCACCACGTGATGAACAAAAAGGAAATAATTTAAAATTAACAAATGTAATGATTCACTCCAAAAAAGGACTAACATCCAAAACGCCATTGGTTAGTCTTCTTTTTCAGCGGTGTCTACCTTCAAAATATGTTTTACTAAAGTTAACCTTCTTGAAATCACATTTACTTTAAAAGGAAAACACATTTTTAGACGGTACTGGCAGGGATTATTTAAAAATAGACTTACATAGTAGCTTTGTCAATAAGAATGCAAGATTTGTATACCAATTAAAATTTCAACCCCAATGATGAATATATAGTTACGCTTTGAGGCTCTAAGCGGAAATTCTGTCCTGTGGTTTGTGTTTCTACTTTGTGATACTCATTATGATGGAGACAGGGTAGTACATTTCTGTAGTAATGTCGCAAACTCGTTCCTTGGTTGTGTTGCTTTATTAGGTTCTCAAAGCATTGATGATACTTAAATTCAGGAATATCTGTAATAATTTTCCTTTGTTGCTTTAGTAAACATCATCTTTTTTGTTCTTCTCATATTTTTTTGTTCTTCAGTTGTGCTCAACATAATTCAGATACTGTTCGAATGCCCTACAAATTATGTTGCTGAGGCCAAGAGGTCTTAAAATCGTTTGCTACTGTATCAGCCGCCTAACTTGACAGGTTGGCAGCAAGAAAGTTAAATATTCATATTCATTTAAATACCTGCTGGCTTGCTGATCGGCCTTCAGTGTAGGACTGACTTACGAAGGCACAGCGCGGAGTCAGATTGAGATCCGTTGAATCTAGATCCTTAGCTGGGAGGAAACATCTCCACTCGCCATCCTAATTCCCCTAAAGAATGTTTGTTTGGGATGTACTTATTTGGAAAAGGAAAGTACAAGAGACATAGCATTACTAACAGATCTCTTAGTATTATAATGCCACAGAGTGTTGGCTTAGTTTTTATTGTTGTTCAACTCGGTTGCAGGGTGTAAAGTTTTTGTATGACTGCGTAACGGGAAGGCGAATTGAAGGGAGCAATGGTTGCATAATGGCAGATGAAATGGTTTGTGTTAATGATCCTTTTGTCAAAGTGGAACGTTTTTCTGTGTCGATAGTAAATGTGTGCTGCTAGTTCTGCCATGCAAAGCCAGTTTTTTTTTCTACCACTTTTTATTGTTGATGCAGCGAGGCTGTATTTTTTATTAAGCGACCAAGTACATGGAGACAGCAGTTCTTATCACCAAAAAACGGAAGACTGAAAATATGATTCTAGATGTGCAGAATCCCTGGGTAGACCTTTGCACTCGTAAGGTTTTTCCAAGGATCCCTCGCGCAGCACGTCGTTAACGTCAACGAGGTCGTGCATATTCGGGTAGTTTTTTAGTATTTTACTACTTAATTATTTTGATTTTATAGTCAATAAATACCAAGGATTAATTGTATTGTGTAAGATAATTCAAGAGCTCAAATCATAAACTGACTATAGATCAAGTGTTAGCATTCACACCGTATCGTTAGTAATAATCACTTAATTTGAAATCATTTGTTGATTTATATTCATGCAATTTTAGGGACTTGGTAAAACTCTTCAATGTATAACATTGGTATGGACTCTCTTGGTATGTATTTAACAACTGGAGCGGTAGCTACTGGTCAATAGTCCGCTAGTAGCATAGCCAATCAGTAAGCGGGATTTGCAATAGTCCAGTATTAGAGTGATGCTATATAGTTAGAATAGATCTCTTGGCATGAACTACAGGTTATGACTCTGTTGGTAAGAGCTCCTCACCGGTATTGGAGTACCACAATTTAAAGTTCTTTTTTTTTTAAAAAAAATGTTGCATTTAGAAAAAATAATCAGTCAATGAAAATTAATAAATATTATTTTGATTGATAATAAAATCAGACTATAAGTTCTCGCTTAACTTATAATTAAATTGATCTTCCCATAAATATCTGAAATGAGGGAATTCTTGTTGATCTTCATCACTAACACTGTCATGTTACCTTGTAAATCTATTTATTTTCTCATTTTCTCTCACCAAATTTTTCATTTCGTTTTTGCAGCGACAAGGGCCGAATGGTAAGACTTCCATCATACATTTCATGTCATCAAAATCATATATTCGTAAGCTTTTTTAATTGAATTCATCATATAAAATGGGGCAAATACAACTCAAATTTATAAGAGTAGATACAAACTGCGTCAGTTATGATTAAAATTTATTTGCTCTGATTGAAATGCCCAAGGCAGATAACATCATAAAGGGTCACTAGGTATGGTAATGGAGAAATGTGGAGATGGAAAAAGGCTTTGTAACAGAATTGTCTAATGATTAATGGATTAATGTTGAAGAGACAAAGGGTATCTGTTTAGGATCATAGGTACGTCTTGCATGAAAGGTTGAATTCAGAAGTAATTTGTACGTTTTGGAGGAAGTTTACCGCTTTTGCTATTGGGATGACATGTTAGGTACTAAAAAGAAGTTTCAGGAATTGAGCACTTGGTGTCCTGGTACATATAAACGTGCACCTTCCTTAAGGCAAAGGGGAAAGATGTATACAACTTACAAGTATTTGAAAAGTACTAAAGTATTGCTGCGAAACCTGGGAAATGATTTAGTAGGGCTAAGTAGTGGGGTTAGGTGGAAGATCGGGGCCGTGTGTTGTTAAATGTAGAGCTTCTGTAGCAGATTGGAAATGAGGTGATATGAAACAATTTGTGGGAAGAAGCGAGTTAGATTAGTATCAAGGTTGCCACAGTCTTTGAAAATCCTGGAAAGTCCTGGAACTGGGGGAAAAATTTCCAGGCCCTGAAAAGTCCTTGAATCTGGGTCGAGGTCCTTGAAAATCCTGGAATAGGCAAAAAATTTCGTTCTTTATTTCCAAAAATAATAACACTATGCTGTTAGTTGAATTATTTTTGATACGACTGTGCTGTAAAACAAAAACGACTTCGCAAGGCCTGATTTTTTTCCAAGGTGACCTGCCATTGGTTGTTTTTCATTTTCAGGATCAGCCAGTTCAGTAAGGCCAAATAATAAAGTTTGTTTTGAAAAAAATGTGTAATAAAGCGTTCAGGTTTCAGTTGATAGAGAAGGTCTTAGATATCCTTGAAAAGATCCTGTAAAGTCATGGAAAAGTCCTTGAATCTCACATCAAGTAAATAGCGTCAACTGTGTAGTATGTAGGGGAGTCAGGATAGCGACTCGTGACTCCTAACACTACAGACCCGAGTTCGATTCACTGGAACGGAGGTTGGCTGAGAGTTGTCGATGTCAATGTGACTCTGAGGGTTTCCTCTGGATACTCCGGTTTTCGTTCCTCAGTAAAAATTGACTTTCACCTTGTTTTGTCTGGCTGTGCTGCTGAGCTCGGAGGTTATATATGGATCATTTAGCGGCTGTTATTGTGTATGGCTTTGTGGTATCTAATAAGGCTGTGTGTAAGAAGAGCGCATCAAATGCTTTGACCTTACCTCGTCCATCTTCATCCTAGCAATTCAGCTATATAATGCAAGGAGGGTTATTAGAAAACCTCTGTTACTATTGTGTCCATGTACTTCATAGCGAGATGAATCATCCCGTTAAACAAGTTCTTATTTTAGACTTAAAGAGTAAAAGGTCTCGCTGAGCAACCTAGAAGATTGGATACAGTGTGTAGAGGAGGATATGAGAAGGAAAGTCGGTTTCATGACGAGACTTTGAATCGTTGCAAATTTTAAGCATCCATCTGGAAAGCAATGTTGAGCCTAGTATGTTGGAAAGAGGGAATTGGAACTGTTTGATGTTTAAGCTGTTCCTTTCTGCATATACATTTCGTATTATTTCGTGTTTTCTTTATATTGTTTGTAGTCACGTTTTGAAAAAGCCAAAACACTGATTTAAAGAAAAAAAAAGTTTGGATTGTGAGCTATAACTGCCCCTTCTTCCGTAACACACTGTGTAATTAGAAAATCCCGCGATCGTGACCGAACTTTTAAGTTATTGACTTTTTACTTCATAATTATTTATGCCTGGTTGCAATTTGAAAGTGTTTTAAGTTGTGATGTACAGAATTGGATGTCTTTTGCAGCTCAACCGACAGTGAATAAGGTGGTTATTGTCTCCCCATCCAGTTTAGTGAAGGTAATGTCACATGATCCAAACATGTTTGAAAAAAGTTATGTTATGTTTTAACGTGAATTTTTTATTTCATAATACTCATTGATGAAACGTCCTTGAAACTTTGGAACTTAAATAACGGAATCTAGACATAAAACTAATTTTGTGACGTTATGTTATGTGAAGTAAGCAAAAGATTGTATTCTGATACTTAATAAAGAAGACATAATTTACATATTAATTTCGCTTAAAATTTTTTAATATATAAAATAAAAGGCTATTTAAAATATTGAAGGTTGATGAAATATAAAATGAACGTTTTCGACTTTCAAATCATCTTCAGATATAAAAAGCAGAAGAGAAGCAAGCGTTTTTATGTAGTTAAGTTATTTCTCTGGGGAACAGCTGGGCATGAGAACATTTTACTTGTTTGTTTAGGGAGGGGCTTAGTTTCTGAATGAAAAGTCCCTCGATCTTTTTCTTGAAAAGATTTCTTGCCGTGAAAAGAATCTTCCAGTCAAATACGCTAGCTTCTCTTGTGCTTTTTTATATCTGAAGATGTCTTGAAAGTCGAAAATGTTCATTTTATATTGTAACAACCTTCCTTCAGTATTTCAAGTAGCTTTTTATTACATATATCAAAGAAGAAGACATAATTGTTCAGCGTGTGCTATATATCTTTCTGCAGAAATGTGTGTTATTGTAACCGTTACTGTATAAAAGTTATCTAAAAAAGCCGTGTTTCTATTCAGAACTGGTGCAATGAAATTAAAAAATGGCTCGGTGGTAAAGTGGCCGCACTTCCTATTGACTCAGGGACAAAACAGGAAATTGATAAGAAACTTGGTATGTAAGTTTCTGTTATTGTAATAGAATGCAATATCTAGGTTTACAAATTCACGATTGTCAACGACTGTGTCGTTTTGATGTTCAAGTCTCAGTTTGAAGGCAAAAGATGACATTTTGACGATAGCTGATAGGAAATGGAAATTGGATATATCACTTTCATGATAGAAGTGATGATGGTGGTCTGCGTTGTGGTGATAGTGGATGTCACAGAGTAGTTGACGATTCGATGATTGAGGTTGGCATCATGGTGACAGTTGATGCCATGTGGCAGTAAAACATTGATGATAGATGTATGTATATATATGTATGAATGTATATATATACAAGTTCTCCCCGCGGGGCTTTTCAGAACCTGCTTACAAATGTATACAGGGTCAGACAGTTGAGGGTCTTAGAAAGTCCGCTAGAGCAGCTCACATATTAAGGCACAACTTGCAGCCGATAAGAAGTGCCCTCAGTGGAAGGAACAGAGACAGACCACAACACCGGGATCACTACCCTACTCTTTGCGAGAAGTATGTGGGTTCTTTTAAGTCCCTCAATAGAGGGATCGAGAGACTGGACCTACGGTTTAAGGTCCTTATCCGAGAAGACGCGAAGATCTAGCCATTTGCAGATATTAGAGCAAAGGCGGCACCTTCTCCTCAATTATTTTAAGACCCTGAGTGTTGGTCTGGCCGGGAATCGAACCCGAGCCTTCCACACGATAGACTGGCACCTTATCAACTAAGCTAATCATTCTTGTTCTTAGCATTCGCTAAATTCTCTTCCCACAACACACAACACTTCTGTTATACCTCCACCAAGAGCGCCAATAAGTACAGGAATTATCATTATATCGTACCCAGGTCTCCTCTCTTTTAATTCAAATGCAAGTTGTCATTTTCGTAATTCTAGTTGCTGTATCCATATTGCTGCATGCAGCAGACATGCCATATCACAAACCAAAATTTTATTCTTTCCTTTATCCTCCAATATTAAATATTGTCTCCTAAATGTTGTTGTTTTACTTAAGTTGAACACAAAACCCCAGACTAACTTGGCACTACTATACCCCAACATTTGCCCTCTCGTCCTCTCGTTAAGTTATGCTACAATAGTTTTTTTCCATATATAGTACCCCGGTGCATGGACGCGTATCAAAGAAATACGGTAATTTTTTGTGAGATTATTAGTGCTCTTTTAAGATCTCATAGGACTTGCGTCCCCCCCCCCCTCCCCCCTCCACTGAAAAAATTCTAGCTACGGCCATGTGTGCAGTCGACACATGAACATGAGACCAAGAAATTTGCTGACTGTAGATCTGGAAAAGAAATTACCTTAGTAGTTCCTCTTTTATTTCAGACTAGTGATAAGGACACAGTTTTTTATTTATTAAGACCTTAAATCAGTTGTCATTTTTGTTTTAAATTATTTTCCCTGCAAATAATATTTTTCAAACACCAATTTTAACCCTTCGACTACCGAAAGTTGAGCGAATGATCTATTGCTGTTCCTGCACAGCGAACTGTTTTTTGTCTCAAAATTAAAATATATATACGCAGTAAAATTTGGAGTTTTTTCATTGAAAACAAAATTTATTCGTTTTCTAAATTCTTAAGCTTTACGGTTTAAGTTATGACAAAATATTAGGAAATTACTAAGAGACAAATCGTATATATAAAACTGTCAAAAGTCGTCTGCTTTTTCGCAAGCAGCAAAGGACATATAAAACCTCTATAAAACAACAATGATACAAATTATATACCAACATCATGCATAAGTGTCGTTTCATTCAAATTTTTTTTGTTTCAAAATTTGGAAGCAAGTTAGAATGGATTTTCACTGCGGTGAAAAAATATATCTGATTGTGTGCGCACTAAGACCCTATGTTAAGTTCATAACTAGAATATTAATTTATTCGCCGATACTACAACCATAAAAAAAGCTTTTATTCCGATTTTTTCCTTGGTTCTACAAACACATAGATGCATAAAATTTTATAAGGTACTTGAAAACAATGAAAGAATAAAGACCCAAGAATGATCAGTTTCAACTTCTGCAGTTCTGAAATACCCCTTTGTGTTCGTAAATGTAAGTCCGGAAACTGTACGACTTTTAAAATTCAAATGCTGACTTAAACCTCAGTTCATCGCTTCTTCTGCCGATGTGATCTGCGGCAAAACTGCTCAGAGTATAGAATTGTATTGTAAAGTTAGTTTAGATTTTTGCTCCAGAGAGTTCGGCACTTGAAACACGTTGGCTCAAAGTGCTATAAACCATGTCTTACGAAGGTTTTCTTTGAAAACCGGTAGTAAATAACTTCTTTTTTCTTTTTTCGTAGCAGGCAAAAGCCGCAAATGCCATGTGATTTCTCGATTTACTCTTTCATGTATCGTAACCAACGTCATTCCATTTCAAACAACCGCTGACACCAAACATCGAGGTATCGATCAAATCTTGTCAATTTTATTATATAACCTCAATTTTTTCTGAATTGCTCGGCTAACACTTCTAAAAAACAAAGTTTATATAGTCGTTGTACTATGTCTAAATTTTCAAACGATAAAAGTCAGTTTTAGGGTTCTCCTTTAGCGCCCACAGTTTTATGTACTCAAAACGTGCAAACAAAGCGTAATTTATACAACGAAACGCTATCTTTTTATTAACGGGAATGATAAAGAATCTTCAACTTTGAGTTCTATAAATTACACGTTGTGTTTAGTTTATATCAGGCTAACACTCCAAACATCAGCTTCTTACACTACTGACTTACAATGATGATCATAAACATTTCAACCTTGAGTTGTCTAAATTACACGATCTGTTTAGTTCAGTTCAGATTAACATTCCAAACATCAGCTCCTTACACTGCTTATGGTGATGATCATAAACATTTCAACCTTGAGTTGTCTAAATTATACGTTGTGTTTAGTTCAGTTTAGGCTAACACTCCATACGTCAGCTTCTTACACCACTTACGGTGATGATCATAAACATTTCAACCTTGACTTGTCTAAATTATACGTTGTGTTTAGTTTAGTTCAGGCTAACACTCCATACGTCAGCTTCTTACACTACTTACGGTGATGATCATCAACATTTCAACCTTGAGTTGTCTACGCTACTTACGGTGATAGTCATAAGTCTTACTTAATCCTATTTATTACAGGGGCTTCCTGTGGAAATGCCCGAGTCTTCAATTGGGCTTTGTTTTTATTTTTAGAAATGGTTATTTCACTTGAAACTCTTGGCAAAACCTTGGCTTACAGCCCACATGTTCACAAGTATACGCTATTAATTTTGCAAAACGTTACCTTTGGTTTCTTAGCGATATAAATATGACCCCATGCGGTTTGTACATAATATGTGTTATGGTTTGTTTAATAAACTATCACCCACGACTTTTGATTAGCGAATCAGTTATGATTATATTCTATACCGAACTGTGGTGCCACTTATACTTCATTCCAAACTGCTTTTGATATAAAAGGAAAAGTCTTCCCAAAAATTTAAGAAAGAATGAAAACTGTTTTGAGAAATTATTTAAAAAAGTTCAACAGAATCAACAACTCAATAATTATAAAGTTATCAGGGTTTGTGTTGCCACGAGTCTTGTGTCATGGAAAGTATTAGTATTATAAAGTACCCTTTATGGGGAATAAAAAGATTATGTTGTCTAACCATTGTTTGCTGAGATTCGGTTTGTTAGCAGCAATATACAGAGTAACATATAAGAATCTTTTGCTTAGTCCATCGTCGTGTCGTGCATAAGGCGCCATGTGATTGATTGTTTAGGAAAATGTTTTAATTGTCCGGCTTGCTCCGATGATTTGATTTTTGTTCATCTTTGTCCACTCGATTGGTAAAGTTTCTTTGAGTCTCTTCAATGTAGTTTTCACAAAAAACAACTAGCGATGTCTAGTGATTTTCGTCTTTATTCATGTCGATTTTTTGTTGTTACTTTTTAACTTTTCTTTAAAGTTGTTGTCAAATTCTTTAAAGTCTGTTTCTCTAGTTTATTCAATTAGCAGGATTGCGCAATAAGAATTAGATATCTCAGTTGACCGATTCGGGTTGTCTTATTGTGGCTATTGCACCGGTTTTTGAATTTACAGATGGGAAAGGATGTTATACAAAATTTTGCTAAGGGAACATAAAAGGTTGTCGTTTTACTATTAGAACGCACAAGTAACCTGATTTAAAACCTGAGTTTTTTAAAATCGTTTTTGATTATTTAACATCCATCTCGTAAGTTCACTAGGCCCAAGTTTCTCTAAAACAAACAAGAAAGTCATACTTAAGCAGATTAGATTAAAAAGTAATCCCTAAATTTTTTTAATCTGTTTTGCCAAGTATATAAGATAACTAGAAAACTAACTAGCGGTAAAGTAGTTTAAGCTGCGTCGGTGTTTCTAAAGAAACAATTTAGTAACAAAAATGTAAATTATACACCGTAAAAAAGAGAGAATACTTACTGACGTTTCGGACGTTAGTCCTTCGTCGGAGTAAAGGGCAAAATTGCCAAATTGCTATTGCTTAACAGGCAACCGAGAAAAGAAAATGACCCGTTCTGGAAAAATTTTAAAGAGTACATTTTTTTATGGAAAGTGATTGTATGAGTGGAAAATGATATATTGGATAAGAAAAGAGAGCTTTGCTTCAGAGGACTTGCACTGGATTAGTTAGCAACTTAGAATAAGTACTTCAACTTTTTTTTTTAAAATGTCTTCAAACAAATCGATGAATAACTATACGTTTTAAACAGCTTGTTGTACGTATAACGGTAAGATAAAATGTTTTTCCAGTTTTGAATTTAAATTAGATGTATAACTTTGCAGTGAAATGTTGTTTGAAACCAAGTAGTACATGCAGTAGTTCAAGAAAGATCAGTTGTTAACGGAATTAACAGTTCAATAGCGAAGAATAAATGAAGCCGAATAAATGCAAATGTAAAATTGCGTTTCTTGTTAAAAACTTTCTTTAGTACAGTCAGGGAATTTGTTTAAAAAGAGTTCTTCAATTTTCTGGATTTTAAGTGCTATATATGAACTTGATCAGAGAGAGCTAATTCTTAAAACAAGCATATTGACCGTGCAAGATAAATCTATTTTTTTTTTTTCCATTAAAATTGGATGTAATTTCTCAGTGAAATGTTGTTTGAACCACTTTTTAAGAGTGTAAATTATAAATAAACTTAAATCATGCAAGTTTTTGACATACTTGAAGTTTGTTTTTCGAAATTTTTTGATATATTTTGAACTAACATTTGTTTAAGCCAGTATGCATGGCAGGTTTACAAATTAGTCTGGGAAGTTTTAAAATATTGTTATAAAAGTAACAAAAGATTGCTAACTCTTAAAGCAAAAGCCAATCGCGAAACCGGCTAGAGATTTTTATTCCAAAAATAAATAGTTCTCTTGACTGAACAACATTCTTTCAATTCCTTTGCTATGATACACTTTGCCACAAATAAACTATACGTGCCTGACAAAAGTCATGTCATTGTTATTATCATCACTACACAAAGCCAAATCGTCCAAAATATTTAACATTTTTTATAACAACGTTAACATACGAGTACTTGAACAGACATGAACCGAAGAACTCTTCAGTCACTATTTATCGAGACAAGAACCGAAGAGTATTATATTTTGTACGAAAACAAAAAAAAATCGATTTTCAAAAACATTGCAAAAGAATGATGAGAAAACTGTAAGCAAATGAAAAATAGCTTTGCTTTCAATTCGTTTTTCAAGTTACGATGATAAATACAAGTTTAGTCACTATCATCCTGAAAGCAAAGCGACAGCAAGCGCCCACAAAAAAAAAAAAAAATCCCGCCAGAAACCGGCACTGAAATGGTATCCTCGCGATCTTATTGGTTGAAGGAGGTATCACACCACCACCGCAGCCAATAAGATTAGGACATCGAGGACGGCGACGAGGACGGCGACGCCGACGAAGACGGCAAAGAACAATAGTAAATACAATAACTGCACGTTTGAATGCATCAAGCTGAGCGCCTGCACGTAGTTGTCGCTAAAATTACAACGTGGAAAGACCTTTTTTAGAGTTGTCGGGACTACGAGGACGTAACAGCAAACATTTTCTCGGTATTTGTTTAGCTTCATAGAGAAACATTTAATCGTTTTTCTATTCACAAAGTTTAAGGCAAAAAAAAAAAAAAACCCTTAATGACCCGCACAAAGAAGTAAAGAGCGAAACACAAATGTGATTTTTCTGAGCCGTCGTCGTTCACTTTCCCGTCCTCGTTGCTTAAGGTCCCTAATGAGGGCGGCAAATGAATTTGAAGTCCGCACTTTTACCATTTGGCCCGCGGAAAGGAACGATTTGGAGAGGGTCGTTCATTAATGACATTTATGAGTGCTCAGAAAGTCAGAGTTTGTTTCTACATCCCTTGACAGGGTAAAATTACATAAAGTATGTTACCTGGTCGCACTGGAATACGAGAAGATAAAATTCGTATTCCCAAGAGGCCATATACTGTTCTGTTTATTTTAAAGATACTGGTGAAATTTCCACATTTTGTGAATAAAATTTCAAAAGAATCGCCCGCACGCCCTAGCGGGAAGCTCTTTGGTGCATGAATTATGTTATAATTAGTAAACATGGCGGTAGAAATATCTTTACACGTAAAAGCTAAATAGTAATTTCACTGCGTGCGATGAAGATATAAGATTTCAGTAAAAAGGAAAAGTTCTGATATTTCATCTTATCCATATAATAAAAGGGTTTATCCTTTGATTCAAAAGTTTATATACAGCTGATATATGATCCAATATATATAATATAAGCTGACATATTGGTTTTTTCTTATTGTCTTATAATTATTTAAGGATTAGTCACTGATGTCAGTGGTTTGTTTACAAACATTACGCTCGCGTGTTCACTTCGTGCATTTTTCAAATTTCTTGTTCATTGTGTTGTCAGTGCGAGCGTGTATTTGTAAAGAAAACACGAACTGAAAGTGTTACAAGGATCAGAATTATCCGGAAAGTTCGCGAAGGTCAATGTCACGCAATGTGATGTTTCAAGAATTTTCTACAACTGTGACACATCAGTTTCAAAATAAAATTTAAAATTGGTGATATGCTGCTGGGTAGTTTCATATTATAAAAGTTATGTTTCTCCAGCAATAAAAGTTTAAAAATTTTAAAAAATCAAGCTTTCGAACTATGTGTCCATCGTCAGGATAAATGGTAATACAACCAACTACTTGGAACTATTTATAGAGACATGTAACAAGCTAACATCATTAAGAACTGTACGAAACATTAGTTATGATAATAAAATTTTCTCAATATTTAAAACAATAATGTCAAAATAATATTTTATAAGACTCTGGCAATGTTCTTCCATTGTCTCTATTTGCAATAGATTTTTCGATTCGTTCAATCATCCGAGCTTCTTTTAATGATGTTAACTTGTTACATGTCTCTGTAAATAGTTCCAAGTAGTTGGTTGTATTACCATTTATCCTGACGATGAACGCATAGTCCAAAAGCTTGATTTTTTAAAATTTTAAAACTTTTATTGCTGGAGAAACATAATTTTTATAATACCGTAGATCTTCATTGATTCGAAATGCCGAAACATGGTTTTGGCCATGTTAATATACAGGATTGCTTTGTCAATTCGTAATTCTTAATTTGTCAGTGAACGGATATGTTTTGGAGTCGGTATTGGCTTACAACTTTGAGCATGATATACAGCTAGCCTTTGGCTGGCTGTTTATTATAGCTGCTACACCATACTGACGAGTCCCAAAAAGGACGAAACAGTTGTCTACGGTTGAAGTTGCTGGCTTAGTCCTATCTCTTGCTCATATTGGTTCACTGACATTGATTTTTACATAGTTTTCCAGCCATTCATTTTCTTTTAACGATTATGTATTTCCTCAAGAGTATGAAGTAACTAGTGTACTGTATGCTGATCTTGTGTAATTCTGTTTAATAGGTACAGGTTCCTAGAGACAACGGCGATCCAAATTTATTCAAAACAAAGCTGGAGAACATAAATCCTGAGATAGCACATCGACTCCAGACCCTTACCGACAAAGGGTTGACAGGAAGTACAACTATATTACCCGGATATCATATGAAAGAAAAGCCTGATGTTCTGCCACTGAACTCTAGTGATGCTTCCCTTTCTACAAATCTTGAGGCAATGTCCGTAACACAAGGTTTGCCAAAGGGACAGCTGCATGAGAAAAAAAATGATTCCAAAAAAGTTGTGTCATTTGTCGGTGGCCCACCTTCACCGTTGGAAGAGCTATCTGATGAATACAATATTTCCGAAAACAAGAATCCTTTGCAATGGATCATAGGGAATGGAAGTGGAACAAACAGTAATTCATCAACTGTAAATTTGGACGATTTGCCTGATGGATTAAGGAAAGTTTTACAGGGGCTTGGAAATGCCGCTGGTACAGACTTTGTGCACCACGGAGAGCCAAAGCTTCCGGTTGAGCCATCTAGCAGAACACCTGCAAGCTTATCAGGATTGTTCGAGGGCCCCCTCGCAGCGACTAAAACTGTCTCTTCCAATCCAAATTGTCGTTTGCAAGTTGACTCAAACAGTTCTACAGTACAAAACCCTGAAACCTCGATAAGCTCAAACAAAGACGTACTTGACCATTCGGATGGATGTCACGACAACATTGTTGTCACGCAATACACAGGCAAGGCAACTGAGGACTTGAATGTACCACCTGGAGGTCTTTTAACATATGAAAATCGGTTTTCAGAGAATGTATTAAGACAAAAAGGAAAGCAATCTGCTGATTGTAAACCAAAGAGAAAGCTGTCCGTCAATAGTAATCGAGTGAGTCCACTGGGGGACAGACCTAGCTGCACGGCGAATGTATTTCAGGTTTGTAACTTATTTATTGTCTGGTATAACTGAACGTTTTAACTCATCAAGTGGATTTAAAATAATGCATTTTGTTTTTAATCTCCTACTGGAAAAACTAAGATTTGTTACCACTCGAACACCTCGTTTGGTCTTTGGCGTATGTCGTGTGAGGTAGTCGTGTCACGTGACAAGTAGTTTTGGCCTTTTTTGAAGATCATGCGGGATAATTGCAACTTTGACGTTGCATAAAGAAGTGATAGACCACTTTCATAAATGGCGACTTTTTAAAACTCTTTTGTATTTATTCAAGTTAGCCTTGTTAGCCTAGTCTTTAAGTTGAAAATTCAAAAGAATATGCTACCCCAAACGAGGCGAGTGAGGCCAATTTGAATACAGACAAAAGAATATTAAGTAGTCGCCATTTATGAAAAAGGTCTATAGTATTTCAATATGGCGACTAACTTCAAACTGTATTATTTTAGAAATAGACAACATTTTTGAATTTTCAAGACATGTTTAGATCGAACATTAATATAAATTACTAGTTAGTGGGTTGCCTGTGGCAAACCAGTCTAAAAACGGGGCTGTTTTTCCCCTGTTTTCTCCTGTTAGAAAATTGCATTCTTGCGCAAGACTGCCTAAATAAGGATTAACAATTACATCACCCGCTCTGTGATTTGTTCTGCATCGACATCACCATGACAGCTTGAATGAAGTGAGCAGGAGGTGACAAGCCTCTGTGACAAGCAAAGGTAATAAAAAAAACTGGCTTGAAACTCGCTTTGGCAACCAACCAAGCGAAAATTTTTAGACCCACCATCACGGAAAATTTTTTAAATCAGACTGCTGCAGTATTTGCTCAACAAACATGTGGATTACACTCTAATAGATGACATAAAATTATGCTGTTTCGTGTCTGTAACCAGCATATAACCAGTTCATGGAACAAAATGGTTTGCAAAATAAAGGTGAATTTCAAAATGTGTTTGTTTTTTCATTTCATTCTTTTGTTATTTTGCTTTTATGCTAATAACGCTTTTATGTTGATCATTTGCTAAGCTGGCAGAAAAACATTTAGTTTGTTCTAGAATTATAGAATATATACTGAACAACTATTCGAAGACTAAATATTGCTGCTGTGAAATTTATTTATTTAATCCGGACACAAAACAAAACCATTCGCGTTAGTTCTCGAAATCAATAAATTTACGAACGTAGGGTGCTTGTTTCTCCCATTGAAACTTTTCTCCCTTGATTTGAAAGTCACTTCATTAATAATTTAGACTTTTTCGTAATTCATCTGATGCAGGCGGTAGGAAACTAGCCAGATATAAAGTTTGATTCGCATTTGGATGTCAATAATTGATAATTCAGTAAACTTTTAATTATGGACAGAAATAGTTTAGCTTGAAACAGGCAATTTATTCATCTTGTTTTTTGTGTCCGGACCGTAGAATTGACGAAATTGATTCAACTAAAAACTTGTAATATCACACCGCTTGACCTATGGCTTGATTTTCAAAATCTCGCAAACAAAGTTAAAGTTTCTAACTTAAAACCTATTGATTCCAAGTTATAGAGAAATTAAAGACGCGAAAAGCTTTAATTTTTCTCAGAAAGGTACAGTAAAAGCATCTATCTTAGCTGATAAAAACAATTGCATTTTATGTCGGACGCATTTTATTATTATAAATATGGCACTTTCTTTATTTTGTATTCAAGTATAGAGTTCTTTAATTTTGAAAACTTATAAAACCGAATAAAATGAAATTCGCTTGGTAAGTTTCGACCCGTGTAGTTAGTTAGTCAAGTTCTTCGTTGTGTCGAAGAAATTCATTTTTGCTTCAGTCAAGAACACAAGCAACCCAGTACACGCTCTGTGAAGTGTCCTGTTGTTTATAGGTTACAAAAACAATGGCTATTACGAGAACCTATTACAACAGGCTGTTACATATACAATAGATTCAAAATGGTAAAAAACAGAGGCGAGTGAAGTGTCAGATACAGAAAATACCAGTAATGTAAAGACAATAAAACGAAAAGGTTTTAAATTTTTTTAATCGATTGGTTACTAGACTTTTTTCTTGTTCAGTTGATGATTTGATTGATGATTGATAAATGTGCTCTTGTTTCAAGAACAGCATTGATTGAGTTGAGGAAGTTTCGCTGAAAGAGTGGTGTAGAAATGAACGAAGAATAGAATAAAGTCAGAATAGACCTAAAAGAAAAAGAAAGCAAACGGCGGTTACAAACATAATCAAAAGACAACTTTTGTTGTAAAACATTATATTATAAA
>JANCMA020671434.1:0-18428 GCA_024336925.2 Zoanthus solanderi
TCAAAATTTTTCTAACTCAAATACTTCTTTCAACTCCTTCACTATCCACCAAAATTTAGGGTAGAGAGTGGCCTTAAAGTGTACATATCAGTTGTAAGTTTTTTGTATGTATAAAAAGTCCTTACCCTTCTAATGGTGATGGCAAAAGAAAAATTTAATTAAGATTTTTCTTCATGGTGTAATCTGCATTTAAAGTTTGAAAAAATCACTTCCGGAATCACCTTAACCGAGCGATTACGGGCTGGTATCTATCACATTATTTTCTAGTCCATGACGTCAAAAGCAGAATTTAGTAGTGAGAGTCCGTCCTTTTTCTCTATAAATGTTTAATTTACATAGATACAGTACACCTCGATACAATATTTTACAAGAAAATGGAACATATATATATATATATATTAAAACAGGACTTGTATTTCACTACTAAATTCCGCTTTTGACGTCAAGGACTAGAAAAAAATATGGTAGTTACCAGCCTCCAATCGCTCGGTCAAGGTGAAACCGGAAGTGATATATCCAAACATTAGACACAAATTACACCATGAAAAAGACGTAATCGAATTTGCGTATTTGTCGGCGTCACGATTAGAAGGATAAGGACAGTTTGTACTTACAAAAAACCCACAAGTGATATATACACTTTAAAGTCAGTCGACAAGCAAAATGTATGGTCAATTTCAAGGGATTCTTGAGTTGGAATGAAAAGCACTAATCATTTCAACCTATTAAGAATAAACCTTTAAATCCGGGCTTCATCAACGGATTCAAAAGTTAGAATGAGCTAATGGCAGTCATTTCAACTCTTCAAGAAGAGTAAATTAAATGAATGATCACTTCATGGAGTTTCATCAACTAATTCAAAAATTAGAATGAATAATGGCAATCATTTTCCCTCATCAAGACAAGCAAAATATATATCAATTGATTAGAAGTTAGAACCCATAACGATCATTTTTGGTGTTTGTAATAAAAACAGGGAGACTCCATTGGAGTCGTTTTAAAATCGGTCAAATAAGGTTAAAATCGTCTTTCAGTGGAATCTGTTCTTGAAAGTTTCAGTCTATTTCAATCAATTGTGACAAATGCAAAACGCTTTGCTTCATTTGTAGAGCTTATGGTGCATTAACAGTCCGAAGTCTTTTAGATACAAGGGAGCAGTGTCTTAACGAGTTTGGTTTTCCTGATCCTTATGAAAAGGTAAGGTAGTCGTTGTATAAAGGAATAGGGAGTTTATGCAACTGAGACGGCACCAATTGTATATTCCATAAGACATATAAATGAATATATCTTCTGTATCGGCCCATGTAAGGTAATCCAAGAGAGCCTTGCATCCAGGATTCCACGCTGTGGATTCTGAATTCCACAGTTTAAAAGTGGTTGGATTCCAGATTTCATAAGCTAAATTCCGGATTCCAAGGTCTGGATTCCGTGTTCCAAAGTCCTGGATTCCAGATTCCACAAACTAAAATTCCCTAGATTCCAGATTTTCTTACACGGGCCAATCTGTATATCGTTTTAGAAAACTTTCTTTCTCTATTCTTGTTACTTTAGGTAAAACAGGAGGAGAATGAGGCAGCCTTGAAGTTGTTGCCAAAGAGGTTGAGCAGCTTGGATAAAATGAATTGGAACGACCGACAGTTTGCTCTTGTTGAAGGCTTACTAACAGGAAATGTGTTCGACTGGGGAGCAAAAGAGGTGGTTAGGTAAGTGGGCCTTTTAATGAAGGTACCGTGGCTGTAAGATTGACTTAATTCAGTTTGTATCTTTGCCACTATGAAGTGCCTTTGAACTTTCCAGCCAATGAAATTGTATAAATGGATAACATCTTCAACTGACGCAAAAACCCTTTGCTAAGGTGCTTTACTCTTGGTCAGACTTTTGTGTTGTGTTGTTGAGCGAAAAACTGCTCCTGACTTGTTCCTGTTGAGTCAGTTGTATTAATGAATAACATCTTCATCTGACTCATAAAAAAAACCAAGGCTAATGTGTTTAACCCCTGGAATGATTTTTGTGAACATTGTGTCGTTGAGCAAGAAACTACACCTGAGTTTTTCTGTTGAATAAACTGTATAAATGAGTATCATCTTCAACGGACTCTTAAAACCCTAGGCTAATGTGTTTGACCCTTGGAAAAACTTTTGTGTTGTGTTGAGCAAGAAACTGCACCTGACATGTTTCTGTTGAAGCAACTGTATAAATGAGTATTATCTTCAACGAACTCGTAAAACGTTCCGTCTACTGTTATTAAGGCTGAGTTTGTACCGTGGTGTAAACAATGACTTAATGAATGATCATCGCAGTTGTGATTATTGAGACTGAGTTTATACCGCGGTGTAAACAATGACGTATGAATGATTTTCATGGTTATGATTATTGAGACTAAGTTTGTACCGCGGTGGAAAGAATGACATCATTCGATCATGAATGATCGTCGCGATTATGTACGGAATTTAAGCAATTGCAAAAGAGAAGCCTAATAAAACTGTTGTGTTTCAACGGGATTTGAACTTAATTCTGGGTAAATCTCAGCTAGAGTTTGATTTTAGATTATAATAATAATTATGATATAATGATGATATAATGATAACGATACAGTTGATAAAAATATAGTGATAATAACTAATAGTAATCATAGATTAGTGAAGTGCGTTCGATAGTTTAAAGGTTGGATTGGATGGTGATTTTTCTACCCTGCTGTTCTCGGTATTTGCGACGGTCATTCTTAGTTCCCATGATTGAGGGTCGACCAACTGGGTCCACGGTTTGACGAGACGACGTGAAGGTTTAACCCTTTGCAGATGTTAGAGAAAAGGCAGCGTGCGCCAAGGTTCTCCTCAATTAATTTAAGACCCCCAGTGTTGGTCTGGTTAAAAGAATGGAATCCGAGCCTCCAGCATGGTAAACTTGTATCTTAGCAACTAGGCTAACTGGGCGGCAGTCAAAGGAAGTGTATAGTGATAGGAGCAGGCGTGTATCACAGTTTGTAAGTGCGCTGCTTTCTGTGCTGGAGGTCCCTTTTGTTCTCAGTGACTCCAACGTCTGTTCCGACTTTTCTCTGATCTGTGTAGCTGTAGCTTTAAATACCCGTAAAATGGAACACTGACAGAGGGAGGGGGTAAAGGGCGCACCGTCGGCTTCCATTGATAACAGTTCTATGAACTGACGGAAATACCGACGTTAAATAAAGAAACCTTTTTTCTATTTCAAGTAAAGAGTAAGCCGAATATATGATTTTTCTGAACCGTTATCTTTGGCGCTCCCGTTCTCGTCGCTAAAGGTCCCCAATATGGTAGTCACGATTCCCCCATCGCTCGGTCAAGGTAAAACCGGAAGTGATTTCTCAAAACATTAAATACAAGTTTACCATAAAAACAATCGCAATTGAATTTTCTTTTTTTTTTGCCATCACTATTTGAAGGATAAGGATATTTTATATAAACAAAAATCCCACAACTGATATATACGCTTTAGCGGTAATCTCTGATTATTAACTTCACTTTTGTTTTTAGATGCTCGCGTCGTTACCCGTTCCTTCAAAACTACTCACCTACCTTACCCCCTCCTCCCCCCTCCTCCCCCCCCCCACCCTTGGTAAAGTTGTAGTTCAAGCTTAAGTTAACGTCAATTTTTTGGTTAAAGGGAGGGGATAGTGAGTAGTGTTTGTCACAATCCTAATTCTCGTTCCTTGGTTATATATAACCTCACTGGATTGGTCGAATCTTAGAATAAAGGTTATTTTTCTTTTTACTTTAGATCTAATCGTGTTTTTTCTTTCCGTTAATATTATTTTTGAAAAAGAATAGTTTTTATTGTGCAGTTAACAGCTCGTTTTAAAAGACTGGAAAAGTAGAAACTGAACTTTCCTGTCTTGGTTATAGTTTGATACATCATGTATCTTCAAGAGACCTGACCGTTGAATTCATAACAAAACTTGACCACCTTTTGACATTTTTCCCTCGCTTTCTGTGTATGACAAAATAACTTTTCGTGGAAACCAATAACCAAATCGTGTCGTGAAATACGTGACTTAGGAATTCATTCAGACCATGTGAAAGGTTACCCAAACAACCCCACCTTATGGCCACTTCCGAATTAGGTTGGCGTAATAGAAGTTAGGTTGGTGTAGTGGTCATCATTCCCAGGCTTCGCAGGTGGTCTGAGATATGTCGATCTGAATCTTACTCCGAGGATTTTTCTCCGGGTACTCTGGTTTTCCTCCATCTGCAAATTTGACTTTTACGCCAACATCTGAGCCGTCGAGTGCTTATACATTAGCTTCTGGCTAGGAAGAATGACCAACCACTCCCTTCGCAATTAACGTGAAATAAAGTATTTTGTCTTACAAACTGATAAGTTTTGCACCGTAGTGAAAATAGTTCATGAACTGACGTATCGGTCTGTAGTCCTTTGTCGGAGTGAAGGCCACTCTGACGAATTAGAACTACAGTCCGAAACGTCAGTTTAAAAATTCTTTTCTCTACGGTGTAAAAATTATCTATTTGTAAAACTGTTTCTGTAGAAACACCGACGCAGCATTCATTTATGGCATTTAACGTATTTTGTTGTTGATTTGTTGCTGTCACTTCGCACCATGTTCCCCACCCACCACCTCCACTCCTGAGAGGGTCTAGATATCCATGTTCCCCACCCACCACCTCCACTCCTGAGAGGGTCTAGATATCACAGTAAGTTTTCTTTATTAATTCAACAACAGACTTTGAATTTAACAATTATATAGCAGTAATTAGTAATCTACGCATAACAGTTTTTTTGTCATCAAAATGACCGAGCGCGGAGATTGGTACGATTTGTCTTCACCCAGACTACTCTTTAGGCCCCGTCCACATGTATAAGGATATTTTTGCTCATGGTGTCGATATGTTACAACCGGGGCAGAAACAGAAGAAAAATGAGAAAAACAAGATTGATTCCGACTTTGTTGCATAACCAAATAAAACTGATTTCCGGATTTAATCGTGCACACGTATCCCAATTGTCTACAGATAAAAAAATTTCCACTCTGAAGAGCCGATTCAAAAGTTTCCGGATAAACCTAAAAGCAACAAAGAAGTTGCGGATAAACAATATCCGGATACGTGTGGACGGGACCTAGGAAGGAATGAATTTGAATAATTTTTGTAGGGAGTCGATCCCAGTAAGGGTTGTTCCCAGGGCCTCTCCCTTGGTTTGGGCAAACAGATAAGCCCTGGGGAGGAGGTGTGGTTGGAGTATGCAAATTTGTCACTTGTTCAGATGTTAGCAAATTGTTGATGTTGATTTTTCAAATAATAACGGAGCGCCTCTAGCTAATTTACGATGCAATCCCGCATTTATGAAACAAAGTTTTTTGGAAAGATGTTTTTTAATACTCATTACAATCATATAGGCAACCAAAGGAAATCATCCAAGCTGTTGGGTAACGGGGGTAATTAAAAGGAGTGAGCCATTTGCGAGTGAATCTTATTTATATTTATTTATTTATTCATTTTTTATATTTTTATTTTTATTTATTCATGTTTATGGCAGTATGCAAAATATAAAAAAAAAGCATGTCGAGTAACTCTTTTTATAATTGTATCGTTATACCGTACTGTGGATAATCTGAAATATTTGCTGAAATATTTTATATGTCAACAGACCACGCAAACTACTCTGTGGGAAATGTGAGTTAAGCTTTGTGATTGGTTAGCGTACGATGCGTTTTGAAGCATAACTTGAACTTTGAACTTTATAGATACGGATCCTGGAATAAACGGAAGATTAGGGGGAGGGGATGGGGGGTAGTGAAACACAAAACAACTACAAAATTCACCACTGTTTTGATATTAAAGTGTTTGTATGATGATGCTGAATATCTCTGCCAAGTTTCATTGACATAGCATTATTCATTAAGGAATAATGGAGGAAAGATGGGGGGAGGGGGGGGTGAAGTGTTACGGAGCCCCTCAAACGTGTATTTAGGGTTAACGCGGTCTCTCTTAGTGATCAAAAAAGGTTTTGCCACGCCCAGATCGGTCTCTTTTATTCAAAATTTTTGACAAGCATCGCTTTCCCTTTTATATGCAAGTCCCCCGGAGTGAGCTTTGTCGCAAAAGAAGGACACACAAATATTCAAGGCAAGGCCTCTTTCTATGATAGTGGTACTTACCAACTGCCCAAACCATATCGCCTTTGAAAACTTAAATTTCAGCATAGTAGTCGTAAGTTTTAAAAAGCTAATTTTAAACTTTACTACTCGTACTATCTTTTTTTACTCATAGTTCTATTTTAGATTTTTATCCCTTGAGGGATGAAGAAGCAAATTCATAGTTTTAAAAAGATGTTATCAGAAAACGCTTTTCATATTTATATAAAACGGAAAATGTAAGCTCTAATTTTTTATTAATATTTATCTTTTATGTTTGAGACAGAGTGAAAGTTTTAGCATTCTTTCTCAAAGTCAAAATGTGCCCGTCGTTGCGGCTTTTCAAAAAAACTTTTTCGTTAGTTCCGTTTAGAGAGGGCTTCCTGTGTGTGGAAAGCAACATGACGTCATTACGTGTATACACTGTATTGCAGTTCTATAGCAACTATTGTATAGAAAGTGTTCAGAAATTATAATTAGATGTTGAATACAATTGTCTTCCTTCAACTGAGTGGACAGATTATTTTGAAGCTGTTTTACCACTTAATTTAAGGAAGGAAACGCTAGGTTTCTTAATTTGTGTTGCTTTTGACAAGTTCTTCTGCATTTGTCAGGAGTTCCAGCAACAGGCTTCGTTTGTTTGGCGCCGACAATGTAATTTTTAATTTGTGGTTACTGAAAGATGAATCTACGTTTAACTTGTTATGATTGAGTGTCTTGGAGTCAATGGAATCTTCCTCATGAGAGATCTGTGACATCTGCTGTAATAAGTCAAAAATGCTGTGGGTTTTAATGCCTTCAACACAGTTTCTTGACTTGTGAAATTCTGAGCACATTCACAAGATGATGGCAACAAGAAATCCAAAAGTAAAACCGGCGAAGAAAAAACCGTCAGATCTCACTGCAAAATCAAAGGAGTCGACATCGTCGAAAGAGAAAGGTAATGCGGTTCAAAAAGCGGTTAAAACTGATTTATATCCCTCCATTGCATTCTCTTTATTTTCAGTTGCTGTACATGTAACTTCACTCTAAGCAAACTGACTGCGAGGGACCTTTAGTGATGCAGAATCCAAAATATTTTCAATATTAATTTTTGGTAACACAAAATTAATTTTTGTTGTGGCCCGCACCAAAAATTAATTATAATACTTTAAAGCAAGCATATCGAACATAATTTTTCTTGCTTTTTTTAAAATTGATATTACCATACAATTTCCGAAAATAATTATTTTATATATTTTAAAATAAATTGTGAACTTTATGACTCATGCATATATTTTAACTAAAAGTTGAAGTTTTAATAATGCACAAGTTTATAAATCTTAAGGTTAGAAAATATTAAAAATTAAGCAATATATATATCTGAAGATTTTGAATTAACATTAATGAATTTATAAGTACAGCTGTAACTTTAGTAAAATTTATACTCAATGGGCTGGGTTGTTCAAAGGTGAGCTAAATTTAACCCTGGGTTAATCAAAACATACAACATTCTCCAAGGAAAAGATTACGATTCTTATAAAATACTGTTTTGTTTTCTGTTGAAAAAGCTTGCTAATCCCAAATTTATAGATCAAATCAATCTCTATAAATCTGGAAACAAAACCATGGGTTAAAAATGTCACCCTGGGTGAGTTACTAATCTGCTTTTGAACAACTTAGAATTCCCAGTGCTCTCATTGGTGGAGACTTGATTATTATGTCACATGGGGTGATTATATCCAGTGTGAGAATAAATTTTCAAAATGAAGGAATACACTATTTCATCTGAAAAGCACACATTTCCCTTTAAATTTGACAGAATGGTTTCAACAAGAAACTCTTAGTAATTTTATTAAAACAAGCCTCACGCTCAGTGAAAATCAGGGAAGAGACTATTCACTTCATCTTTGACAAAAATTGTTGTTAAATAACCACATGTAATTTATTATCAATAATAATAGTTATGCTGGTTGAGGTTTTTGTGATGTGTAAAGTAATCAAAAAATAAGTAAAATTTTGTGAAAGTTATGTCTTAATGAAATTCAAATAATCTGACTCAACTGTATCTCGGGTTTTTGCTGATCTGCTCTCAAATTCTCCCAAATGTGTGACTCGGTTTTCACTAGGCTCTGAAGGTATGGAGAACATGTTTTATTTCTTATTATAAACAACTGCTCCTTTGAGTCATTAAACCATCAGATGATACTATATGATAATTTGAAATGACTTTGATGATTAAACTGATTTGATTAAATTGTTTAATTCGGTGATAGCTACTCATCTTTTAATTTATAGTAATTTATGTATCCACTTAGTTTTTTATTGTTAAATTATGATATGTAGTTTAGAAAAGATATGATGCAAAATTATGGTCATCATGTGAGTAGTGTTAGGATTTTGTGTGTTTGTCCTTTTTAACTTGTTAGAGCACTGCTAAGATGCTCTCATAATTGGCTAGTACTTCAGATATAATCTCCTGGTCCATTGTCCTTTTATCCTCAAAGTCTAGTTATTGTTAATTTTTGTGTTTTCATCTTTTATAAAAAACCAGTTTTTGAAGGAGAAATATAAAATAAGTATAATAAATATTTAATGTAGTCGAAACCAATTGTACAATTGCACACAATTTAGGTATCCTGCTGATGAACAGTAACTGTTTTGATATTTTTATTCAGTGTTCAGCATTCTAGTTATATCTGATGTTCAGATATCTAAATTTGTATTATTTATGTATTTCATAATCACACAAAATTATTAAAGAAATAATTATAATTGTTACATGCTTCTTAAGCTTGGATAGATGCCTCAGAAGAAGAAGAAGCAAAGGCGTCTTTTGCTCCCCCAGGAGATGAAAAGATAGCTGGAGAGAACATTAAAGGAAGTGTAATATCAGTTTGGGAGGCAGATGACTCTAGCAAGACAGATGTAGCTGACAAGGACTCTGAAGTAGAGCCCTCTGCTACCCCATCTGAGAATGGTGCAGCAGATGTTCCCATAACCACAGACACTGAGGTACCTAATGGTACTGAAAGCGATTCTGTAGGTAGTTTGGAGAGTGCGACAAGGAGACGGTTCAAGAGGAATCAGGTTGTTCCCACTGATGGTGAGGACAGCAGCAGGCAAACTCCTGATAGTGAAACCAGAAAAGGTTTGCTTATTATGTTGTGTTATCAATATTAAGCATGCATCATAATCATAGTACTAGTGCTATGAAAACACACTTGTTGACCAATCAAAATGCACATAATGTCCTAATTACTTTATAATAAATGAATGAATAGGGAAATAAAAATACACAAATTTATTCAGTACTTGATCAATTTCTTGTCTCTCATTATAACAATTCGGTTGCATTAGTTACAGTATGTAAGGAGAAACTAGATGCTGATATAGGGTTGTTTTGTGCATCTCCAGATGCTTGGAGTGAAGTTGATGCTGATGAAGAATCTAATGCTGCATCAAGCCGCCCTGGCTCTGCTCCAGCTTTCAGACAGGGAACCAGGCCGCGGTCAGCCAAACAGCGACCAGTTACAGCAGGCGTGGCTAAGGCAAGGGATTCAAGGCCTATTGAAAGGCCAATTCATGGTGCAACATTCCAACCACATGAAGTTGAAAGAACAGACACCACATTCGACAATTCTAGGCCAACGACAATGACTAAGTCCAGTTCAAGAGCTGTTGTAGGTGGTGATTTGTCGTCTCAACTTGCTGCAGAACCATTGGCAATAACCAATGGGGTAAGTTCATCATAAAACTAGTTTATGTAAACTTATTCCATGGGTGATGGAACTGGGGACCAGGCCCCCCCCAATAATAATCTGTAAATCAAGATGAGAAAAGTCTCAGTTCAGTTTTGAGTTTCTTCAGATCTTTTCTGAGGGGTGCACACCACTCATCTATCTAAGAATCCCATTTATGCCACTGTCTTGTCACCCAGAAACAGTATTTTGTAAACAAAGTAGGAGCACTAGTATGAAATAAAAGGCTTTGTAAAAAGTACTATCTGGTATTGATGGGACATAAAACATAGATTAAGGGCTACCTTTCCAAAGTTAGTTTTCAACTTATAATGAAGGAAAGGGAGGGGAGATGGGGTAATAACGAACTTTTACAATTTCCATTTTTTACAATTTCCATCTTTTACAATTTCCATTTTTTACAATTTCCATTTTTTGCTTCTGCTGCCCATGTATTCATCTGTCAACTTGTTCCACAGGAAATCGAAGCATGGTCACCAAGCACAGCTGGAGAAAGATCAAGAGGTATTTACAGATGTTTATAATTTGATTATTTTAATTTTCTCTTAAGTAATTTATATTGGATTATCAATTATTTTATACATCATTTGTAATCCAGGTAGCTATAATATACTGTATGTTTACTTACAGTTTTTATACAACTCCCAACCTAATGGCTATACTAATCAGTAGAAATTCCTTCTTGGTACATAATTTGCCCATTAACTTTCTAGAAACATTTTTTAAACTAGAATGAATCAGTACCCTGCATTTTTATTTCTTTTTCTTTTTTTCCTCGTAGTTTTTAGGTGAGACATAGACCCTTTACCAGTGCTTCTTCCTTTTCTGGCTTCTTGCTGTCATTTTGCACTCTAACATGTAGTGTGTTTTGCTTTGTTACTGCCAAACATGTTTATCTTTAAAGTTATTCTTCTGACATCCTCTAATACAATTTCTTTTTTTTCCTTATTGCTCAACTTAAAGACCACTTTGATTTTAATGACATCATCTTCTCTCATTGTATTATACTTATCTATCTCTGAGATCTCTTTTTCATTGTCAATTCTTCTCATTCCTTGCCAGCTTGTTGCCTTAGATTAGATTTTGCCTTAGATCTTTAGTTTCTCTTCATGACATGTGAAGAAACGTTCTCTTTGTTTTGTTTTTACTGTAGCTGTTTTTAAAATTGCAATTTTTTGATATTGCTTTCAACAGTGAGTCTTTCCAGTCGTAGCAGTGAGATGCTGGCTCCACCCATGCTGTCAGGAGAACAGAATGCTTACATTCCCTTCATCTTTGCAAAAGAATGTGTACAAAAGGTACAAAATGGATAATTCTATCGATCAGGGATATTACATGGGCACCTAGGTACACAGAGTTTGTCTCTTTGTATTGAAAAGGTCTTTCATTAGTGATTCATTGAACAGAATAAAAGTAAGAAGAATCTAAAATCAAAATGATACAATTTGTATCTCTAGTTATTTATTTCCATTAAATTAAAAAGAATACACCCTTAAAATGATATTTAAAAAAGAGAACTGAAGTAATCAGTTTAAAAATAACCAGGTCAGCAAAGGGATATTGTTGTTATACTTCTTGATTGAGTATCATATAGGTAAGGATTTTTGCCCTTACTATATGCCAGAACTCCACAAATTTATTTCAACAACGTTCCACTAAACAAATGCAATGAATAATCCCCAAATTGAAAGAAAATTATACTTACAATCCAGGATGCTCCACCCGGTCTAAAACTACCAACAAACTGAATTTACAAAAGAAATAAGCATTTTAAAATTCAAACTCTAGCAATCAGATCTTTTTTAAAACTCAAAGAAATTATGGGTTATTCTACGTGGGAAGACACATAGGGCGTCTGAAAGTTACGGGCAAGAGGGAGCCAATTTAAACTAAAGTAAATAATATAACAAGTCATAACAGATGCGTTAATCAGAATCAGCATAACCCTTCCCAGGGTTTCCATTAACTTTTGAAGTACAAGGGCTCCTTATGTAGAATACGCAGGCACTTTTTTGTTAGCGTGGAGGCCTGAAGCTATATACTTTACTGGGTTATATATTGTGTGTATGGGCAGGCTGGGGGGTGCTTTCTCAAGAAATTTCTAAAATTAATTTGCAGTTTCTTTCAGTATCTTTTAGCTTCTTTGGAGAGTCTGTTTTCTTAATGAATTCAATTAAAACAAAAGTTGGTTGTCTGCTTATATCTTTGCTCTCTGAAAAGGTCTTTCACCTCAAGTACACGGGTATGTTGATCAAAGTAAATGGGTACTGGTACCCGGGTCCCGGTTACTAATGAAAACCCTGCCTACCACTTTATCAGACTGGCTGTCTCATTATAAAGTAGATTGAGTAGATTAAACACGTGTGCTTAAACACACGCTTAAACAACACCCCTCAATCAGATAACCAAGATTAGGATAACCTTAAAAGATGTGCAGTACTGTTTAAATTCTTTATCAGGTTTACCAATTTCCTAAAAAGCTAAATAAAATTGAACTTTTCTGTTGGGTTACCAATGATATAAAAAGGATGAAGGCCACACGTTTAAACAATATCCCTCATTCAGATAACCAAGATTAGGATAACCTTAAAAGATGTATAGTACTGTTGAAATTCTTCATCGAGTTTACCAATTTCCTAAAAAACTAAACAGAGTTGAACTTTTTGTTCTGTTACTGATGATATGAAAAGGATGAAGGCCACACGCTTAAACAATTCCCAACATTCATATAACCAAGATTACGATAACCTTAAACGACGTACAGTACTGTTTGAATTCTTCATCAAGCTTAACAATTTCCTAAAAAACTAAACAAAATTGATGTTTTTTGTTAGGTTACTGATGATATGACAAGGATGAAGGCCAAACGCTTAAACAATATCCCTCATTCAGATAACCAAGATTAGAATAACCTTAAAAGATGTATAGTATTTACTGTTTAAATTCTTCATCAGGGTTACCAATTTCCTAAAAAACTAAACAGAATTGATGTTTTTGTTAGGTTACTGATGATATGAAAAGGATGAAGGCCACACACTTAAACAATTCCCCTCATTCAGATAACCAAGATTAGGATAACCTTAAAAGATGTACAGTACTGTTGAAATTCTTCATCAGGTTTACCAATTTCCTAAAAAACTAAACAATTGAACTTTCTTGTTGGGTTACCGATGATATGAAAAGGATGACGCCACACGCTTAAACAATACCCCTCATTCAGATAACCAAGATTAGAATAACCTTAAAAGATGTGCAGTACTGTTTAAATTCTTCATCAAGTTTACCAATTTCCTAATAAAAAAACTAAAGAGAATTAAACTTTTTTGTTAGGTTACCAATGATATGAAAAGGATGAAGGCCACACGTTTAAACAATATCCCTCATTCAGATAACCAAGATTTGAATAACCTTAAAAGATGTACAGTACTGTTTAAGTTCTTCATCAGGTTTACCAATTCTCTAAAACACTAAACAATAATTATTGAACTTTTCTGTTAGGTTACCGATGATATGAAAAGGATGAAGGCTAGTCATGTGAAAGTTGTTGATCGAATACAGGAGCACTATAAACACATTGAGGACGAAGTTCAGGTGATATACATTATTTTATAGCGATGCTTATAAACTGTAAACACCTGAAATCAAACAAAACCTTGAACTCTAGAAATATGTCCGGAAGCTCAGTTGATATACATTTATAGCGATGTTTTTAAAACCGTAAGTACTTAAAATCAAATATGTCTTTAAGTTCAGGTGATATAGATTTATAGTGATGCTTATAAAACCGTAAAGACTTGAAATATCTCTGGAATTTTTATTGTGTTTTAACCAAATACAGGCGAGATCTTCACACCACGGAAACCATAGGTAACAAATAGTTTCCTGTGTCGTCAGATATTTGTTACAAAATTTGAAAATTGTCGCACAAAACTGTCGCGTACATCTGCCTAAATACATCAACTTTGTAATTTACTACGAACTCGCTCAACCCTGCATTCTATACTGCAAACAAATAGGAAGGAAAAGAAATTATATATTTTTAAAAAGACTGAATGTTGAAACAAAACAAAAATAATTTGTTCCATGACCGACAGGAAACCATAAGTTTCCCTCAATCGTTATAACACAATAAATTTTTCGGTTATATCGTAGGTGTTCACGGTTTTATGGAGTGAGCGTGTTTGGTGCAATTGTAAGATCTCTGCTTTCCGACCACAAGGTCCCCAGTTCGACCCCGGCTCTGCCAAGATTTGAATATTTGTATGACCTTCTTTTCCACCTTAGCTAACTCAGCTTTCCATCCTTCTGGGGTAGGTACATGAGTTTTATCATCTGCCGGGAGCTAACCTGCGATGGATTAGTGTCCCATCCAGAGGAAGTCGAAGACTCTCATCCACTTAACACTACAGAAACTGGATATAAGTGCCGGCTTCATGGGTCACCTGGCTCATAGAGGATTAATAGCTTTTCACGGTTTTATGAACACCACTGTAATATCTCTTCTCTGCTGTCAAGAAATGACAGCAGTCCCAAACTGTCATATTTACCCGTTTCAAGACTCAAAAAAACATAACATGAACAGCAAAATACTGTTTCATTTTCGAAATTTAGTATTACTAGAGGGTTCTATTTTTTTATCTAAATAATAACGATATAAGGACTTTAAGATTAAAACCTTGGCCTAGCAAAAGTATATTATTGCCATAGCTACCGTCTGCTTAAAGTATACTTTCAGTGTGTCCTCTGATTTAAGATAAAGCTCCAGCACCCGAGGCACGTTCAAAAACTTCATATGTGTCGACGTCTGCTTCATGTAAGGTCGAAACCATGCTTGGAGCATGCTGTGCAAACAAACCGTGACAGATCTGTCAATCAGACGGGCTTAATTAGATAATGTATTCTCGTTGTGACCTCAAAACTCACTTGGCTGCTTTTCACTTGACTGGAGTTGGTTTTGCAAAATAATGTTCTCACAGCTTTTTCACTGCAAAGACGATAATTCTCATTCTGTCAATCCTTGCTTCTTACAACAACTGTCGATCCTCGCTTCTTACAACAATCCATTCAGTATGCTCAACTTTGCTATCCATCACAGCCGCTTTGGTCATTGTCAAATCCCGACACTAACATCTGGCACTCTACTTTAATGATAGTTTGTCATTTTGTTAACGTGCGTTCAGTCAAGCACAACAAAAGTAAACGTTCCAATAATTTGTGCTAGGTATGACTTGGGAGTTCAAACTGTTCTACATTAGGGCAAGAAGAGGGTATAAGTGGTTTTGCTAGAAATGACGTGTTCTACTGGTGTAGTGAAAAGCACTAGCAATGTACAAGCATGTCCAGTCAGCGGTATTCTACCCTAAAACTTAGTTAGAACTGGGACAAGTTTTTCAGTGTTGATGTGAATATTAAATATGTTGTAGTTCTGTTTGTTCTGAATAAAGCCATATATTTTTAGAGGACCGTTCGTCTGTGTGTTTGGGAAGCTTTTTTTTAACAGGCAGTGTTAATTTAAGAATAACGCCTGAAAACTTTATAATGCTCAATTCAACCTCAGCGCGTGTTAAGATATCTCTGTGCTTTCTTGTGGTCAATACTGGATGGCCTAGGCTTTCTCTTCTTTGATTTACTAAAGAATCATTTGGCTACCTTCTATGAATACATTTTCCACAGAAATAAGTAACAGTTTCTGCTAGGAGCTAACCTGCGATGGATTTGAGTGTTATCCAGGATAGTTAAACAATCCCATGCATTAATATTTCTAAAACTTGAAACAAACGCCTGTTTCATAAGCCTTTTGGCCCGTACGAGAGTGTGGAGGATTTGACACTTCATGCGTTTGTTGTTTGATAGGGCAAGTTCAACACATTTGTGTTCAATCTAAGATCAGAGTACCAGGGCAAAGTGAAAACCTTTAGACATGTTATTGAAGTACACAGAGAAGATGCCAAACGTAACCAGACGTTCTGGGAAGAGACATGCAAGGTCAGTGCGATCAATATTAGCTTTGTATGTTTATCTAGCACTTATGTTATATAAGGGAATCTTAAAACTAGCTACAACTAGTCATTAATTTTGTTTAATGTTAAAGGAAATGATAGCACAAAAACTACAAGAACACAACATTATTGGTACGTATAGGATGCTCCAAAAAATCTTTTAGTAAAAAAAGAACATTTCCAGTAGATCCCTAGCAACGGGCTATTTTCATCGCTAATTTTGGAGGTGAACAAATCAGCAACAAGACCTGTCAGTGTTTTCGGAACCGAGCAAGATGATAATGATGATGATGATGATGATGATGATGATGATGATAATGATGATGGTGATGGTTATGGTGATGGTGACGGTGGTGGTGATGATGATGATGATGATCGCTACCAGACTTGGCACAATTATCGTTTATATTTAATGAACTCCATAACCAGGAATCCTAGAAACAAAATTTAGTTTTTGTTTTCTACAAAGTCAATTCTAAGCATCTCCGTCTTCAAAATGTAAAAGTTTCTTGATTCAGCTTTAAAACGTTAATGTCGTATACAATCTATCAAAAATCCCCGACAACGTTTTTGAATTCAAGCTGAAAAAATTTTGTAACGATAAAAAAGAATTCCAGAAATTAAAATTCTGGTTAATTAGAACTCCGCAAAGGAAAATTTTTAACTTTAAATCAAACATGCCATCCTCCCTTAGAAAAATAATCTCGAAAAAACTATTTATACTATGATTTAGAGAATGACCTTTCCAATGGTAAATAGTTTGAAGGGTGTATGTGTGACATAAAACAACGGAGATATGAATTATAATCTGGAAACAACGCTCAAAGTACACCGTAACCTTCATTATTATATATTTGAATTCGAAAACAATCTGACGAAAGTGTAAAGGTTGATATTTTAGCATTTTGTCAGACGCTAACAATTGTATCCGCTATTTGCATGGTCCATGTATCACTTGGGAGCACAGCGAGATAGGATAATTTGGGAGTCAGTATTTACTCTTAGGGAGAAAAACTGCATGGAGTGCCCCGAGAATAACCCTCCTAATTAATTGATAACACAAGATCTCAGCCCAAGTATAGATAGTACATGTCTTCTAGTAGTACTTCTAGTAGTAACTGGGCACTAAGGCCTCGTTGCAAGTTTGAGGTTCAAAGCTGGTTGTGATGGAGTGAAGGTCTGCCATCAGGTCGTATGTTTATTAGTTGTGTAACTAAAACTGATCTTTATTAGTCAAGTTTATTATTGAAACAAAACGTATAACAAAGAAAAGATGTAGTCATTTAAAGTTAAAGATTTATTATTGTCGTCGCAAGTAGTATTAGGAGCTAACGTTTGAGCGTTTGAGCCCTTCGATTTCGTCGCAGCAAATTATACACAAAAAAATTAATTAGCTCCTTAAACTGCTTGTGGCAAAAATAATATCAGCTTTGAAGTGTCTAAATCACAAGCAGCAGTTTTAACATTAGGAACTTTACGCAACGAGGATGGCGACGCAGACGCCGATGGCAAAGAACAATAGTAAATACAATAACTGCACGTTGGAATGCTTCAAGCTCGGTACTTGCACGGAGTTGCCGCTAAAATTACAACGTGAAAAGAAGTTTCTTAGATACTTTCTTAGTATTTGTTTAATTTAACTTCATGGATAAACGTTTAATCGCCTTCTGCTCACAAAGTTTAAGGGGGAGAAAACAAAAAACAACTTATGAACCGAACAAAGAAGTAAAGAGTAAGCTGGAAACGTGATTTTTCTAAGCCTTCGTCGTTCGCGTTCCCATCCTCGTTGCTAAGAGTCCCTAATAATGGCTGTAGATGTGACATATCCGGTTACAATGCTCTCTTTCAATTGAAGAGTCTGCAAGACAAAAACAAGAACTTGATGCAAGAAAAGAGACAGCTGTTGATAAAGAATAGAGAAGAATTCATTACCCTAGAGCAAGAAAAGGTAACTGGTTGTCGTCAGTGAAATTTTTCAAAAATTTGGTTATGTAAGAATTGAAAACTGCAGGTTCAATTTATTAAAAATTTCATCTTTAAGTAACAAACCTTTGTACGTTAGTTTGGGACATTACAATTATCGGCATTTGAACCTTTGTGAGAAGAAAACCTTAACTAATCACTTTGATGTTCAAAAACGTTTGCCTCATGAATTCCTTCCATCTCTGTTCATTAAAAGCAAAAGCTCAGTTTAACAAGGATTTGACAACAATGGGGACTTGATGTAATGACGGCGGCGAATGCATAAAACAATTTTCTAGTTACCATTGATCAATATTTTTCTTAACTTCACATAGAAAAAAGTTATAAAGACTCAGTCTCCAAGGGAATCTAAGGTTGTGCACTTCTTGCATGGTTATGTCAACACAAGTTCATCAGTTATGAGATCTTTTCACGGCTTATTAGTAAAGACGATGATACAAACATCGTCCATACGAATCACAAATTGCTTGCGTCGTCACGAGGCTGCATTCCTGGCAGAGTAAGAATATTCTACCATGAGACCGGGGTTTCAAAAGAATGCGGTTGGCTTGGTGCGGCCATTGTGTTCACTATATATATATA
>JANCMA020671539.1:0-18426 GCA_024336925.2 Zoanthus solanderi
GTAAGGATTATTGGGCTTTTTTCGGCTTTGAGTTTTCAAGATCACAACTAATTAATATTCATGAAAAAATTGGGACCAGAGAAAAAAGTCCGGATAATCGAATAGTCCGGATAATCGAGGTTCGACTGTACAGGCATTTTTGGTAAATATCTGTCTTGATCTTTATACCAAGCTTGTCAATCCTTTTACCCAGGCTTTTTGACACACATCCAAGAGCCCCAATGACAATGGGTATCACTTTCACCTCTTTCATTTTCCATATTTTGCAATTTCCCACCTGAGGTCCTGGTATTTTTCAACCTTTTCTGTTTCTTTCTCACAAACTATGATGTCACCAGGTGTGGCTACATCAATGATGGCACAAACTTTGCTTTCTTTGTTTACTAGCATATTGTCTGGTCTTCGGGCCTCTATAACATGGTCACATTGTACATTGATGTCCCGCAGTAATTTGATCCTATCATTCTCTACACGTACAACCAAGCGGTACATGCTCATACCATTTGTCCTCATTCTCCAGTTTATATTTTTTACACAACTTCCAATTTACAATTTTCGCCACTTTATCATGCCTTTTTTATTATTATTATTATTATTATTATTATTGTTATTATTATTATTATTATCATCATTATTGATAATTTTTTCTGTAAAATTGACCCCACTCATATACAGTATATTCTATTGCCATACTTGCTTTGTTTTAGGGTTGTAGCTAGAAGCCCCAAAAATGTAGTAATTTATGTTAAAAATGGCTTGGAAGTCGCTTTTAATGAAGCGGAACTGGCAAACAACTGCCTCTATTGCGCCGACTCTCTCTTTGATGTAGAAATGTTTCATTTTTACTTCTGCCTTCATTGTACCGATTCTCACTTGAATATAGAATCAATCTGTTTTCATCTCTGCTTCCAATGTGTCTACTCTCACTTAGACATGGAACTGTTACGTTTTTGTCAGTGCTTCCATCGTTTGGATTTTCATTTGGACTTAGAATATCTGTTTCCATCTCTGCTTCCGTCTTTGCACTGTTACCGGCCGAAAGCAAACTTTATTATGGTGATAATCAAGCATTTCAAGTCAATACTTGCCGACGTATAATTTACTTAAATAGTTCTGTAAGGAAATAATGAGACAGTTGGATAATTTTTTCACGGGGTTCCCGCGGGTCATTAAATGTCATTAAAAGTCTTTGTTTTCTTTTTTTTTTTGCAGATTTAAGACCTTAAAAAGGTCTTAAATTTGCCAGTATTTCCTTTTGAGGTCTTAAAATGCATTATATATGTAATGCGAATGAAAGTGAGTTTTTCTTGTAGCCAAATTTTGCTGCATATCGGAAGCAATTTTAACAGGACGTTCGCGTCTTTCACATTTTTGTCCACCACTCTGAATCTGCCGATGTTGATCAGAACTCTTGTTATTCGGTTATAACATTTATAGATTTCTGTGAAGGTGTCGGATCTTGTTTACCATGGAAAGTGTTTTTTAGTATTGTTATCTCTTTAAGGGTTTCTTTTGCTAATTTTTTGTATCGAAAAATTGATCTGAAATTTATGTTTTTACTTTCGGCATTAAAAAGGTCTTAAATCAGTTGGCTCCTAAAGCTGCAGGAACCCTGTTTCAAGTTTTACATCGTGAAAAAAAGAGAAAAATAGCACTGTCGTTTCAGACGTTAGTCCTTTCTCGGAGTGAAAATGAAAATATTCTGACTTATTGTGTATGTATATTGAAAGTTATATAAAGTTTAACCTATAAAAACGTGTGTGTGCAAAACTGAAGTAAGAGATAAAAAAGTCGGGAAATGCGAAAAAAAAATAAATGGTGGGTGACAAAAAATAAGAGAGATAAAGATGATAGAAAAAATCGCGAAACTTATGGTCCCAAGGGAGTAAGGATTGAAATGGTTGCAAAAATTCGAAAATAACTAGAGTAGCGAAGTGTGACGTCACAAAAATTAAAATTTGTGAATTTATGCGATTTGTCGAAATCATCCGAGAGATCAAAACTAAATATGTATCCTTGCTAAAAATCAGAACGTAGGTTCAAATTGTCAGCGAGTTATTACCACAGTTATGCTCCAGTGACTCTATACAAATCCTTCTAAAAATGGCTTGGTTCTTAACGTTAGGAGCCAAGCCAGTTTTTATAAGGACTTGTATGAGGTTATCAGAGCATAACCGTGGTAATATCTCATCACTGATTGGTAGCAAAATGCTAAATTTCGGTATGGAGGCATTTTTCATCTTCATCTTTCTGAATATTACAACCAAACTAGTGATTTCACAAATAAACCTTTTGTGACGTCATCACTTGACCATAAAAATGTTTAGGAAGAATATATTAGAGAAATAGAATGCATTTCATTTTCTTACTAACTGTTAACTTTCTCTGCTTTTTAGATCATTCAGAACTGTGCAAAACAGTGCCTTAACTTATGTTAATTATTTTCTGATTTTCAGGTGGAAAACTTCTAATTGGAGTGTCAAATGATTGCTTTGTGCGTGGAGTACCTTGTGACGGAAGGCGAGAAGATCGGGTAAGGCTGGTAATAGACGAAACAATTAAATGCTTTAATCCTCCCGTGTTTCCAGACAGGTACTCAGTCAGGTTTATACCAGTGTTTATTAAGAACAATGACAAATTAGAGCCGTCTGAGAATAATTTAAAGATTATTGAAATATCTGTTAACGGCGCAAAGAAACAGCCAAATGTTTTATATGAAAACAACAAAGGACAGGTTTTTATCCGTCGCGATGGAAGTGTACAGGGTCCACTGAAAGCAAGTCAGATTCTCGAGTGGTGTCGGTTACATTTTGTTGACAAGCACAGTGGAAGTAAGGAACGCCTGGAGAAAGAGGTTGCACTCGTGAAAGACGAGTGCAAACGAAAGCAGGACGAAATTATGCTGAATATGAAACTTGTTAGTGAGCTTTCAAAACAGAAAGACTTTGTTGAAGGCCAGCACAAGCTGAAAGAGGAACAGTTTCATATTAGAGAAATGCAGCTTCAGGCTGAGTTAGAAAGTGTAAAAAGAGTGAAAAACAAAAAATCGTCCGTTTGCATAATCATTTAACAATAAAAGTGACATGACATTTCAGTTTCATCCATGTCAAGGTAAAAAATTGTTATACTAATTAGATAAGCGAAAATCTTTTAAATTTTCATTTTTGCACGTTCCACAAAAAGGTTCTCCGACGTGTAATATTGTTAAAGAATTTCATTTTTTCAACACATAAACGACAACTTTCAGTTTCTTTATAGAAATGTTTCGGCAGCGTCTTCTGCCTTCATCAATGTTATAGTAAACTAGATAATGGTATGTATATATAGGAAAATAAATGACAATAGTGATAGATACTGAGATAATGGAATTGTTTAGAATACAGTGGTGGCATTTACAGTGCAAGTTTGGTATTCAAGTGTTTGACTTGCGACAGCGAATACAGGCAACCCAGTATGCGGTATATAATTCATGCCAGTCTGCCAGTTAAGCCTGCTTCACACTAGTGACATAATCGCAAGCGCAAGCGCAAGAACAAGGAAAATTTTGTTTTTCTTGTGATTGTCTTGCGATTGCGCTTGTGTCAGAAATCTTCTAGTGTGAAGGGACAAAACGTAAGCGCAATCGCAAGTGCAAGACAAACACAACAAAAACAAAATTTTTTTTTTCTTGCGCATGCGTACCCACCTTGCCCTTGTGCTTACATCGCTAGTGTGAAGCAAGCTTTAGGATTAGGGATAGGGTCTCTAAGAAGGGGGTATACATATACTTGTTGGAGAGACGATATGGCGTACTTACACGAAGTATATATCCAGTATGCGCTGTGTACTGCGTCGTTTTGCTTTTTGTTTATTTATTTATTTTTGTTGTTGTTGTTTTTATATCTATTCAGCTTTACTTAAATACAATTATAACAAGTTTTAATGGTGCAAGTGTCGAGTTGCACGCAATTTAGGTATCCTGCTGATGAACAGTAACTGTTTTGCTATTTTTGCTGTTTTGCGAAATTAATTTTGACGAAATTGGGCTGCCTGTGGTACTACAGCTTTCACTTCGACAATTTTCAACGACGGATTTTGGCAGTTTCTGAGCCTTCGGTATAATGACCAGCGGTACACGAAAACGAGCATTCCATCACGTACGTCACAGACTTGTCACGTTCTAATTCTAGCAACAACTCCGTGCAGGTGCCGAGCTCGATGGATTTCCCATGCAGTTATTGTATTTACTATTGTTCTTTGCCGCTGTCGCATCGCATAGAAGCCACTATGTTATGAACTAACACAGGAAGCCCAGATTTAATCAATTAGTTTTCAATAATGATCGTGTACAGTCGCAGTCAATCAAAGTAAGACACTTGATACATATTTCGACTATAATCGAAAAACTCTGAAAACGTTAGTTCTCGTTAAACGAGAAATAACGAAAACTTTTTTTTTTGTATGCAAAACACCAACTAAAGTTTATGTAAATTTGCGTTAACTTCAGTGAGTAACAAACCTGATGATAGACGGTGGATTCCGTTCGAAATATCGATTAACTCAACAACTTCTTGTAATGCTTTTTGCAACTACAGATGCTTTTGATTTTCAAAACTGACAAGTTTTTGAAAACTGTTATCTACCTCTTTGGTTTTCGAAACAATCTCCACTACAATATACTGAGTATAATGGTTACACACGGACCAAGGAAAATGTAATAGATATTGTACTGTAATTCAACATTAATTTTCTTCGTAAGATCGCACGCCGTTATTGATGACATTTTCGTGTTAGTACATCGGGGAAGGGGGAATATCAGTGTATAGTGTATGGCAAATACTGTTTTTTCATTCAAGTTTTTTATTGGTTTTCTTCGGATTCATTTCTAAAGAAATGCCACAACGGTTATCCAAAACGTCTAACACAAAGAATAAAGAAATTGTTACAAATCACAAAGTGTTTCGCATGTTGTTTCAGTTTTGAAATATTGCTAGATTATAACATCAAATAAAATACTTTAGTCTTGCTGTTTTATTTAGTGGTCAACTCGATTATAAACCTATTGAAATCAACTAAGCTCGAACAAACAACACATCTTAAGTAACCTGCTTCTTGAAAGAACTAGACCAGTCTGAGAAATCCTAAACATAATTATACTCTACCTTATCAAAAAACAAAAAAATACTTAATTATTTAACGTCCATTGCAAAGGAAGTGGTTGCCCATTCTTCCAAGCCATAGGCTAATTAACAATTAGACCTCGAGGACGAATGGACTACGAGTTAATAGCCCACGAGGCCGTAGGCCGAATGGGCTATTCAAACTCGTAGTCCATAAGGCCGAGAGGTCTTGTTTTAGTATAAACCTACTAATCGGTCAAAAAGGATGTACAAATTGAAATATCGATAAAATCCTTTGATATTATAGCAAAACGGGGCTCATTACTATTTTGATCCACCATCTTTTCTCTACTAGTAGCCTATCACAAATAGACCTCTAGTAGAGTAGCCAATCAGAATGCAGGATGCGTGTTAGACCGTTAGTAGGTTTATACTAATAATAAATATCAAGCGAGCTGAGTAGAATGTAAAGTAATGTGCACACATGGATAGTTGTCGGCATGTGTAAGCCGGCTCTCCTACATGTTCCTGCTAGTGAGCAGGGTGGTGCAACATTCAGCAGGAATAAAATCAATATCTGTCAAAGGGCAGATGAGCTCATTTGAGCCAACGGCCATCATCGTGCACATCGCTATAAGTGAATCTCCCCTTTCTCCCTAATCACCACTGCCTTGTGGTCGCTTTGGGAGAAACAAAGGCTAAGGGAGTAAGCAACTACAAAAGATTTTGGAGAGGAGACTCTGGCTGAACTCTGACACCTTCCAGTATCTCCTGCAACTAAACTGACCCCATCCGTAATGGCTCCTCTTCTCCGTTAGATCCTGTCAACAAGGCCGAGGGGGTATTCTGACATTTGGACAGCCGAGGACCTTACTACCTCGCCAGGCCTTGTAGCATCCGTAAGGGAGAACACTACAGCAATGTCGAAAGACACAAGCACTACCCGAGGAGTGTGGAATTACCGATGATAAGCTAAATCCGATTGGCGAAGGAAATGAGCTCCAGGGACCACTCCAACCCTCTGCTCCCCACCAGAAGAGAAGGATGCCTTTCATGAGGTCCTAGTTAAAGTTTTATCCAGGCTCCTAAGCTCTGAATCTCTCTAACTTTTCAGAGACTTCAATGCAAGAATTGGAGCCGACCAAGAAGCCTGGCCCTCCTACGGAAGAGGCAGAATAAATCAAACTGGCCAGTGGTTACAAGTTAGAAGTATGCCGCTGTGCAACCAATACCTTCTCCAAGTTTAAGGAGATCCAATGGAGATACCCAGGTTCCCTTCACTGGCATCAGGTGTGCAGAACTTGCCAACACCGATCCTCCTTACCTACACGTACCACAATGCAGATTGTAACACCTACAACTCTCTCATCGCCAGTAAGGTGTGCATTTTATAATCACTCCAAGAAGAAGGGGCATTCAAGCATCAACACCTGCTACGTAAAAACGAAGAACGGCCTCAGCAATTCACCAGCAAGCTGGAAGAAACTTGTCGAGAAATACCATGATGTCATAAACAATAGACCCCAAGTGGTCACTCCCAAGAGACGCAGTATACAGCTCAGCTATCGCCCTCTTTGGAAAGAAGAAGTTGGGAAATGCCAGCTGGTATGAGGCACACTGGGAGGAAATGGAGCCCGTGACTGAGGTGAGGAGGAAAGCCCTCCTGGCTTACCAGGCTGTACCAAGTCCCCGAATGAATGCAGCCCTCAGAGTAGCCAAGAAGAGATCCCGGCCAAGAACAGACCGAATGCCACTGCGCCATCACATCCCGGCTGAGCCTCTGCAACAGTATACAGAAATCTGCAGTTACCGAAGACGCAAGAGACATGTACGAGAGTATTAAGAATTAAGGATACAAGACCAGCTGCCTCCAAGTCAGCCCTGCTCAAGACAAAGTCGGGCGCTATCATCACAGACCAAGGCAAACAACTTGAACGCTGTGTAGAAAACTATCTCGAACTGTATGCAACTCAGAATATCGTCACTGATTCAGCCCTCGATGCCATCCCAGACCTGCTTCATATTGCCGGGTTTCATACCAAAAGAGCCTGGTTACAGACAATTCTGCGCAAATGTCCGGAAGCCATACATTTCTTTGGAAATTCTTGTATTTTAAAACAGCTATAAATTGTTGCCTATTGATCCTTTCAACACCAAACATTGGGATTTTGCTATTTACAGTGTGATCTTTCTTTTTATATTAGTCATCGTTTGTAATTATAAGAATTAAGGAACTTGTACCCAGGCTCTCTCGGCATAAAACCCGGCAATGAAAGAGCTAACCAGGTCAGATGCTTTGGGTAGGTTGATGAAAGTATTGTAGAGTGGCATATGTTGCTCTTGAAAATCCACCTGTAGTTGTAGACTGCAAGCAGTCCCTTTCTTTTCCTCATAATCAGTCGAATTAAGAAGTTCGAGCAAAAACCGTTTAGAAACTGCTGACTGGTTGTACAACCAGTCAGCAGTTTAGACCCGGTTTTACTTGTAGTTTTGCTGCTCAAACTTCTAAATTCGACTGATTATGAGGAAGAGAAAGGGACTGCTCGCAGTCTACTATAGTTGTTGTAGTGAAACAATTCATGTCTACAGTCAACTGGCCAGCTCTGAAGCCACACTGTGACTCTGGGTAGACTAGGAGCTACAGGTGCACCAGAGCCACTAGGGTAAAACACCTTCCGGACAAATCTCAGGAGCAAGCTCCCATGGTAATGGTTTCAGTCACTTCTGTAGCCTTTATTCTTGTTTAGTATTTATTAAGCAACTTCTTTTTAATAAAAAAGCTCAATTATATAGATATGTTTTGAAAAAAAATAATAAATTTTATTGAACTATGAAAAGCTTTTCTACTAACATCAGCTTTTTTATATGTTAGAAATTTTTTCAGTTTTTTTTTCTTGATGTATATAATATCTGCAGCTTCTATTATCTACAGATAGGTGGCATATAAATTACTTGAAGGCAGTCATCAAATCTTTAAAGTCAACATTAAACCAATGTGACATTAAAATTTATAAAATGCAAAGTTTGAGTCCTATAATTAGCCTAAACCCTTTTCAAGCCTAGAGGCTCATTTGAGTTGGCACTTACAGAACCTTTGACTCCCCCTGCATGGCACACTAATCAATCACAGGTTAGCTCCAAGCAGATGCTGGTAGTCATTTACCTTCCCCAAAAGGATGGAAACTTAAAGCTAGCTGAGTTAGCTTAGGTGGAAAAGAAGGTCACACAAATATTCAAATCTTGGCAAAGCTGGGATCAAACAGGAAACCTTATGGTTGGAAGGCAGAGATCTTATCAACTACGCCGACATGCCCGCCCATGAATGAGTATAATTGTGATGGGGAAAGGACATAATTTGTAATTTGATGTTTTTATCACACAAACTATAATTTATTATTTTAATTAAATGTATACATTACAATGATTTGAAAATTAATGTAAAATTAAGGTCTTAAATTTTGTCATAAATAAGTCTACCATAATTTAATTCCCTCCTATAAATGAGCCAATTATAACCATATTCAATACAATACTCTATTGACCAGTAATTGAGAATATTAAATCATAATTAACAATTGAAGTTATTTTTAAGAATAATTTTAAAAACATTAAATACCAAATTTAGAGCCATTGTGGTTTATCATGAAATCATTTCAATGGTTACATTTGTGTTATTTTGAACTGTTTTCATTGTAAAATTATTACTCAAAGCTGTTGTCAAATTAATTAATATATATATTTCATTTTTTTTGATAAAATAAACCAGCTATTGTCTATGTAGTGACAAGTTTTTTTTTTATATTTTAAATATTTTCTCAATTAGGTTGCAAACTAAAGAGATAAATATAAGAGATCAACTGGAAATAAACTTTTAACTTGCGATCTTTGCTTTCGAGTGTATTTTAGTTTGTTTGGATGCAATGTAAACTAACAAGGAATGTAAACAAATAACTATAGCTAGTTTAATTTAAGGACGCTTCCTTAGCTTATACGCAACAAATGAAAAACAATATCCTCGTTCAAATCTTTCACCATTTTAAGCTCATTCCAAAAGCTAAAACGCAGTCCTAAAGCTAAACAAAGAAGTAACAAAACAATAAAAAGTAAAAAAAAATGTTAATACATAATTTTACATTGACATTGTTTTCAAAACAAGTTTGAATGTTTGAGCGTGTACGCTACCATATGTTTGCGAAACGCCGAAAATAGGAATCAGTTGAGTTATGTATCAAACAATATCGATCTTCAACAAATCTATAAGAGAGCAAGTTAGCGATAAACTACAACAAAACTATAACTTTAATCCAATAAATAAGATCAATTTTAAGGTTTAAAGTCATGATTATATAAATAATATTTAGTATGTTCGATTGCGACTTAATTGTAGTTCCAAGCTAAATCAAATGCAAACCTAAATATTATGAAATTAAAAGATTTCACCTTCAAAACATCCATTATGACTTTCAAAGTTGTCGTAATGCTTTGGTCGTTGGGGACTGATGAAATATCCATTGATCCACGAATGTGTACTATAGTTGTTGTTCCCAAGCTTAATTTCTTTCTGTGAGTCTGAGAATGTTTGCTCTTCAAATACGCCGCCCCAGCAGTCTCGATCCAAGTGTTACAAAAGAGTCCTTACAGGGGCAGGGTAAGATCGGGATCACGCAAAATAAAATGAAACAAATTTTAAAAACTAGCTGTTCGCTTAGGTAAGGTAAATGCTGTCGAGCAAGAGTTTGGGATAACTGGGATCGTTTTATCTATCAATTGTTTGCAATGGTTCTTACGAATATTTCTCGTCTTTGTCAAACAGACCTTGCTTATTATTCAAGCATGGTCCTTTTTTTTTCGTATATTATTTCGATTCCCACCAAGGGTTTAAAAAATTGTTTTCTCTTCTTTCATTCTTTTTTTTTTTCGGTTAAATGTCAATACCCGTTCCGGATCCACAAGCCAACAAATTTGCTGAGGAGATCAAAATGTAAAAAACTTAATTGAATAACCATATATTAGTCACGATGAATCTACTCCAGAAAGTCTTCCTCGATGCATGCATGTATTTCTTTTTTAAAAAGAATTGGACCTCAAGTGCAGAAACGATGTGTTGACTTTGAGGGGTACCCACCGGCCAATTTGACAAGGGCTGGGTGCACCTGGCTCAGGAAAAAGAGAGTGGAGTCCGTAAGAAACGAACGAAAAGCTGCACTGTTGAACGTAAAATTGTGATATTCAACGCTAAAATTACTAATACGTGTCGCCAGTCCGTTTTGGCACTCGATTCATTCGGTAAAAATACGTGCTGACATGCAAATGTGAAAATGAATAGTCTTCCTGTCTGCGTTTTCCAGGAAATAAATAAAGTAACAGAGCCAATTAGCAAATGAATTTTAAACAGAGCTGAGGTCTGTGAAACAGGAAAAGCTTTACGTACCTCAAAACCGAGACAAACTACTGAAAAGTTTGTAATTATTGCAAAATCTTATACCCCAGCTCTCCTAGACAAAGAATTACCTGTTTATACACCCCGTTTTAGACTGGGTGTTCTGAAAACCGTACATAGGCCTGAGCTGTGCACATACCCGTATGTGTGGGAGTCTCCCCCTCCCGGGCACTAACGATGAACGTTCCGATTTTTCCACAGCGTTCCCGAAATTTAGTTATGATTCCTGTTTTCTCTAGTTATTCCCGACACTGTGGTGTGAAACTCCCAACCGGCTCCATCGTGACCGGAGTGACCCACTTTAATAGAGTGAGCCACTTTAATGATGGTCTTCAGGCTTCGAAAAATTATTCACGCAAAAGTGGTTCGTTCAAAAATCCAGCGTACGTTATAACGCATATTTAACGGATCAAAAATAGAACTTTTCATGAGGACGGAAAAATAAAGGTTCACAAATCACGTTAAAAACAAATCCTCATTCACGCTTCACGCAATTTAAGCAAAAATGCCCATTCATGCATCACGAAAAAAACATGGGGACCCTCCCGCTAGCTTTCATTTTTGAGACAGGGAACAGTCTAGAATTCAGGGACGCAAATAGCTAGGAAGTGTATGTGATATATTTAAGGCTCCCTCGTCACCAGCCTGCGAATTTGCGCGCATCTTGCGATCTGCGCATAATTAGTGCGCATAACTTTTTATATGACGTCACACCGCTGAAACAAAGTGGATATAATTGTTTTGCAGTGATGTTGTGAGGTAGAATATGTCTGTTTTTGTCGTTCTTTAGGTCGCTTTTTGTTTCTCAGCTGTCGGCGAAAATGACGATTTTACCTAAAAAGAAACATTCTGATTCGAAGAAAAGTGATTCAAATGGAAACAACGAAAACAGGGGACGAATTCGTACAGGTTCAAACTGGAGTAACCAAGCAGAGAGGAGCTGGTCAAATGACGACTTCTCGACTGACGACTCTTATCGATCGAATACTTTTGAATCGCGGGACTCAAATGAATCTTCGGGAAATACGAAAAGGAGGCATAGAAGCCCTCCACATCGACATAAATACCACGAGAGGCAAAATGAAGAAACGGGTTATAATAGTTCCGATGAATACGACAGCTTTACTATTGAACCTCCAACTGAAGAGGTGTGTGTTTTGAAGCGAAACATGGCATGGCATTTTGCCTATTTTGAAAACTTGTGGATATCTGACATGATTTCTCGGAAGCTCCTTACTGTTATGCACTTTCAAATTACTTATTGAGCTAATTTTGTTTCTTTGAAGCTTGAATTAGCGTTTGAAAAGGCGTTGAAAGAAAAGAAAGGTTTCACCATAAGGAAAATGGCTCAAGATGGAGCATGTCTGTTTCGAGCTGTTGGTAAGGAATTTTGGAATAATATTCCTCTAATCTAGCTCTGCTACGCAGCATTTTAGATTAATTAACGGCTGAAGCTTTTGGTTAATTTTTTTACGTTTATCACAAAAAGGTCAACCGAAAGAAGTCATTTTCAGTTCTGATTCTGTCCTTTTCATTGAATGAAAGAACAGAACCTTTAATGGACATTGTTAAACTTTCTTGTTGCAAGTTGTTAATTAGCAGTGGCGTAAACAAACATTTTGTATCTGTTTTACCATTATATTACAGATAATCAAAGAATTTAATGATACATAGAGAAAAACACAAAAAAGTATTTTCTGCTCAAGATTATAGGCTTATTTTCTCTTTTGTGTTGATCGTCACCATTTCTGTGGAGATGTAACCAATTAATTAGTTAATTTTTTGAGTCTGTTGTTGTTTTTGTATGAAATCTGTAGAAAGTTTTGTTTATTTCCTTAATGGCTGTTTAAAATAGTTCTAAAATTAACTTCCTGAAACTTAATCCTTAGTTAATAATGGTTAATAATTTTAAACCAAGCAATCCTAGTTGGACTATGGACTATGTGGTAAAACTTCTGTATTGGAGCATAGTATTGTTAAATCATGCAAACTAACCCTTACCCAGCCTCCAACTTCAGCTATAGTAATATATGCAATGAAACTGCTTGCATAAATAGGCAAGTTGCAGTACAAAAATTATCCCAAAAAAGTTATCACAAATCTATAATGAGCTTGAGAGTCTCTCATGGCACCATAATCTTTGGGAAAACCCTTCACTTAAACAACTTACACATGTCAACCTAAAACTATATCACTTTAATCCCCCATTGTACATGTACATACATTTAAAGAGAAAGTGCGAAGTAGTGTGGATATTATGTTGACGATAATGCAGAATCACACCTCTGCACTTTGCCAGATGCCCTGATTAATTAATGTTCAGTTTCAAAAGCAATATAAATAAAATCAATCACATTTAGGTAATTTGAATTGCATTGTTCATAACAAAAATTAAAGCTAATTTAAGCTTATATCTATGTTGTATTTAACCCTTTGGTGATGGCCATGGCAGTATTAATTTTCACTTATTTTAAGGGTATAAGAGCAAATGGTTCTTTCAATCTAATGCAGCAATTTTTTAAGTGAGATACTGCTGTTTTATTTCACCCGGGGTTCAAGCTTTTGCATTACGTCACCTAATTTGAATGTAATTTCTTCAGCAAGTTTGGCAAGTATTGTGTTTAAAATGCTTTTTAAAGCTAAAATGGTGGGTCGAGGCAATCTTCCGAAAGAACCCAGAAGAGAGAGGTGAATTCACGCTGATTGAACTGCTAAGATGTCATGTCGTGAAAAATGGCAGGACATTAGCGAAATGATTTCTCTGCTGTTCTGTGGATGGAATCTTGGACCTACTGAGGAATTTTAGGCAAGTTTTGAATTCTAAAAATTTCAGCGAGAACAGAGAATTGTCAGTAGGTGTGGGTGGTTTGAAATTATGTATTGAATATAGGCTGAACTCCACGCCACCAACTGGTTGAATTACCCAGAATTACTATCAGACCCAAACAAGGCAATTACTGATGCATGAAACTTGTTCCATTTACCGTGAGAGAAAGAAGGTTTGTTGCAAATCAGCACAAACTATTTGCATTAAACATTATTGTGATGGTAGTTTTTTTGTTTCTGAAACAGTTTTTCTATGCAATAAACAAAGACAAAATACAGTAGCTTGTTTTTGCCTATTTTCCTGGACGTTGAGAATGGCCATTTGTAGTTTTGCTACAGAAAACATAAATTTCCTCCCAAATCTTGTTTTCTTGTTGCTGTATTGGATGTTGAAATTTAAGGTTGTAATTATCAGTGGTGACAATCGTTGTCTCATTGAAGTCCTGCCTCTTGATTTGAGATTGTGGTATAGTTTGAAAGTTATCGTGTTTATTCGAACAGTTTTTACTGCTGATATCGCCAAAGGGTTAAGCAGATGATAGTCTTCAACATTTTCCCATGACAAAATGCCAATCCACCATAGGTTATTTCTCAGAAGAAGCTGTTTTAAAACTGCTCTCATGAGGGTGGAGAGCTGTGTCATCTTTGGCAGAAAAGAAGGTCACATAATATTCAGATCTTATCAGAGCTGCAAAATATACTCAGGGCCTTGTAGCAAGAAGGCACAGATCTTATGTAAAAAAAGATACTTTTGAAATATGTACTATTACAAAGTTGGGTACAGTAACTGTTTGGAAACTAAAAATGTTTTTAATCTATTTTTCAGCTGACCAAGTTTATGGTGATCAAGATATGCACTCTGTAGTTAGAAGGCATTGCATGGATTATATGGTATAAATGAATTACTATTATTCAGTTTTTTTTTTTAATTTCTATGTGTAAATAATTATAATTATTTACTAGCTTCCACCAAAGAAATACAGTATACATGGAATATGTTATCAGTTTACTTAATATTGCTATCATGAAATTGAATTTTTTGGAAAGTTTTGAGGGAATAGTATTTAATAATTGCTTGCTAAATCCGTTTTAAGCCTCACTATTGTTAGTAGTGTCCCATGGAGTCTGTGCTTAATTCTGGTTCTGTTGTGTTAAAAGTGGATTTCTACCTACATGGGACAATAATCTATTGCAGGTTAGCTCCTAGTAGTTGCTGTTACTCTATTCACCAACCTTGTAAGAACGGAAAGCTTAATTAGCTTTGAATTGGTGAAAATGAAAATCACACAATTGTTCAAATCTTGGCAGAGCCAGGAATCAAATCTCATAGGTCAGATCATCAATCCAATTTTGATCCGGGTTTATTCCCATAAACAGGGGTGGCCGGATTTACCCCACTCTAACAGCAATCTCTCCAACTCCCATTCTCCATCTCGCTCGATTCAAGGCATCCTCCTTCTTCAAACCAACACTCTTGCTCTCCTTCTCCACTTGTGTCTTCCATGTCTTCTTTGGTCGTCCTCGCTTCCTCTTTCCCTTCACTTCAAACTCCAATGCTTTTCTCAAAACATGCCCATCATCCCTCCTCAACATATGTCCGTACCCTCTCACTGCATTTGCTTTTGCCATCTAAACCACTGTTTCCTTCACTCCCAACATCTCTATTAGGTCCCCTGTCCTCTTTTTCTCCATCAATTTTGCACCACACATTGCTCTCACCATGGCTCTCGCGATCCTTCTCAAAATTTCCATCTCATTTTCCCTCAAACACCATGGCTCACTCTCACATAACATCACCGATCTCACACAACTCCGATAAATCATTCCTTTCATCTTAAGCAAGAACCTGACATTGATTTACAAATAAACCTTTCTTAAGTTTTAATGAATATAATATTGTAATACTGTCATGTGTATCTGTAGTTTTGTCTTCTTATACTGTCATTTGTGCTTTAATGATTTATTTTCTAATTTCTTGTACATTTATTGAACTTTTGTTTTTGTTAAGCTGAATTGCATATGATTGTTTTAGCATCCTTACACTATACCCACCAAGACTACAGTAGCTCTGATAATTATTTTTGGGTCAGAGCATGTCATTATGTAAGGTGTAATGTTCTGATTAAATAAATAAAACTGAAACTGAACTTATTATCTAAATAAAATCATTTGTTTTCATAATCTCTTGGTTTTCTTTCTAGGGAGGAAACGACTTTGAAATTTACATGGACAAAAGGACAATAGGACATAAAGTGGCTAGTCCTATAGATACTATGGCGCAGTTGAGGAAACTATTTTCTATAGATTAAGTGGAAGTTTTTAGGTACATTTTAATGTGGTTTATATATATATTATAGCTTTTATTTATATAATCACTGGACATATTAGGGTATAGGGTATTATATACAATTTTTGTTTGGAAGGTATTTAGTTTCTATGTTTCTTTCTCATCCTTGGTGATATTTGATTTTTTCTATTACATTAAATGTAAATCTGGTTTGATAATGAAATAAATGCCTCCTGATCTTGAGTGTGTTTTGTAATGAATGACTGTGTAGAGGTTTAGTAAAATTACTTGGGTGATTATAGAGTTTCCGATGCTATCATTAGTTGAGGCTCACGCATTATGCCGGCTATAATCACCTCGTGTGAGGTATTTGTAGCCGGCATGAGAACCTGAGGCTTTTAGATATACCCAGCTGATGAGGTAGAGCCTCGTAGCTGACTTTAAGTACCTTATCATCTGCGATAATAGCTTCAATCCGCCTTCCCTTGCTTGTGCTGTTTCAGAGCGCGCCTCCTATAACCAGTATAAAATCCTAAATACCTGATAATTGAATTTAGCATGCATTAGAGGCAAGAAAAGTATATCGCAGAGGTCTCGGACGTCCTTCGTAGTTTGCAGAAAACCTAACGATTGCATAATTTTTGTATATCGGATGATTGTGACGTCGTAGCTTGTAGGAACGAGACATGCGTTAAGGGATATTGGGCTTTCTTCGTGGTTTGCAAAACCTCAAACGATTGTGAAATTTACGAATATTAAATTAAAATTATATTATATATTGTCTATAATAGACAATATATTCACTAATAACCTTGAATTTAACATGGTTAGTGGTATTATTTATTCTGACATTTCTGATCACCTCCCAGTTTTTCAAATCACTCAATTCAAGTTAGTTTTCGAACCTCCTCCTCCCAGAAAGCATATTCGTCTTATTAATCCTCAAAATATTTTAAAATTCCGATCTAAATTAGCTGAGATTGATTGGTCTTTTCTTCAAAATCTTGATTCAGTTAACAACTGTTATGATGCCTTTTACAACCGACTTAATTCTGCTTATAAGCAGTCTTTTCCTTTAAAAGTTATTAACTCTGAAATTCAACGGCCTTTTAAACCCTGGTTTTCTGCAGGCCTCCGAATGTCCTGCAAACGGAAAAATTCTCTTTACAAACAATACATTCTCAGCCCTACTCTTACAAACAAATCTCGGTACTGCAAGTTTCGTAATAAATACTATTTTCTTATCAAATTAGCCAGAAAACAATATTTTCATGACAAGCTGATATCTGTCAACTCTAACTTAAAGAAAACTTGGTCCATTATAAAGCAAGTTATATCTAAAAAGAAAGCTGAACAAAATTTTATTACTATGAAAGATTCCAATGGTACCTACTCTGACCCAGCTCAGATAGCTAATAAATTTAATACTTTTTTCACCAACATTGGTCCATCTCTAGCTAAAGACATTCCTTCTGTCCACTTATCCTATAAACACTTTCTAGCAGGTTGCTATGACAGTAGCTTTTTTCTTTCTCCAACCTGTCCTTCTGAAATTTCCTCCATCGTGTGCTCTCTAAAAAACAGCAATAGTGTAGGTTTTGATGACATTTGCATAAAGCCAATAAAGGATTCTATTGACTTATTAGCTTCTCCATTATCTTTCATCTGTAATCTCTCGTTTTCTTCAGGTGTTTTCCCAGACAAGCTTAAAATTGCTAAGGTATTACCTATTTTCAAAAATGATGACTCATCCCATTTCTCCAACTATAGGCCCATATCTATCCTTCCTTGCTTTTCTAAGGTCCTTGAAAAATTATTTTATTCTAGACTATCTGACTTTCTAGTCAAATTTAATATCCTTAATAACCATCAATATGGTTTTCGTCAACATTATTCCACTTTTATGGCAGTCCTAGAGCTTGTTAATAATATCTTTCAAGGGTTTGAGAATAATGAATACACAGTTGGAATTTTTATAGATATCAAAAAAGCTTTTGATACTGTAAATCATCGCATTTTAATTGATAAATTAAGATTTTATGGTATACGTGGAACACCCTTAGCTTGGATCTCGAGTTATCTTTCAAACAGACAACAATATGTTCAAGTTCATGGCTTCGACTCTTCTTACAATTCTATTAAATGTGGGGTTCCCCAAGGGTCTGTCCTTGGCCCCCTCCTCTTTATTATATACATCAATGACCTATTTAATTCTGCAAATTCTCTTTCATTTATTCTTTTTGCTGATGACACGAATATCTTCTTTCGTCACAAATCTATTTTTACATTACTAGATACTGTTAACCGTGAACTTTCTCTTGTCTCTTTGTGGTTCAATGCTAACAAACTAACCCTCCATCCTTCTAAGACCAAATTCATCCTTTTTCACCCATCTCGCAAAAATATCAACCCAGATGATATGCACATCTTTATAAATAGAACTCCTATTTCAAGAGTAACTAGTACTAAGTTCCTTGGTGTTATTATACACGAAAACCTTTCTTGGAAACCCCATATTACTGCCATCTGTGCCAAAGTTTCTAAAATCACAGGTATTATCTGTAAATCTAGACAATACTTAACTTCCAATACTTTACAAACACTTTATAATTCTCTGTTTCTGCCTTATATTAACTACTGCAATATTATCTGGGCATCTACTTTTACTTCACACTTAGAACCTCTTTACTTAATACAAAAAAAAATTGTTCGTATCATCTCTTTCTCTTCTCCTCGAACCCATACTAAACCCCTATTTCTCAAACTCAAATTTT
>JANCMA020671640.1:0-18423 GCA_024336925.2 Zoanthus solanderi
ATTACGCATGTAATTTAGTTTAGAAGACTCAAGGGAATTGATTGGTTTTGTTCATTCAACGTTGGTTTGAGATTTTTATAAATAGCGCCTCAGCTATTTTCCTGATAGCCTACTAGTAGAAAAAAGATGGCGGTTCAAAATAGTAATGAGCCCCGTTTTGTTATATTATCAGGGGATTTCATCGATAATTTAATTTGTACATCCTTGCTTTGACGGATTAGTAGGTTTATACTAAAACAATTAGACCTCTCGGCCTCATGGACTACGAGTTTAAATAGTCCATTCCGCCTACGGCCTCATGGGCTCATGGGCTCGTAGTCCATTCGCCCTCGAGGTCTAATTGTTAAATATTTAAGGCGACGAATATAAAAATTTCAACTTTGAGTTTCTTACAAAGATTGTATATTTTTATTATTATTTCTAGTACTCTTTCGAAATTTCCATTATATCCGTCAAGAACAGTCTAGAACTCTTTAGCATAAATGTTTACACTAAGATTTCTCTAGAACTCTCCATAAGAACATTGTAGCGGCTTAAAATTGCTTATTCATTGTGCATAAACATTATAGAATTCAGGAAAATTCTAGAGTATTGAGAGTTTACAACAAGAAAGCATGATGTAATATTATGCCTACAATAGCATAAAAATAATATAGTGTTTAGAACTCTCGGCTCAAGTCTTGAACGGGTGAAAAAGTAGTAAAAAGTAATGAAAGTAGGGACGAGGGTAAAATTATAGACAAGTGAAGTTCAGAAGATTAGTCCAGTGGAACGTGTGAACCAGTCACAGTTACGGACAAGTCACGGTATTCTGTAAATTGACAGTAATTGCCGGAATCAGAATCGGAATCGCTTTATTTGCTCAGTAAAAATCTTGTTACATTTTTTTTGTGTATTTAAAATGATTTCTATTTACATTGAAGCTTTATTTCTTTTTAATTAGTTAAAAATAGAATAATTGTAGTTAATAATAGAGCCTGAGGGCTAAGGTAACTGTGAAATTTCTGGTTAGCCCTCAGCCTTATTACATTAATACCGTTAAACAGGGTTAAAGAAAAGAAAAACATTAGGATAATAATAATGTATGGGATATTGAATGGTTAAAGAATTGAGAAAAGTAAATTCACTCTCATTGAGAAGACAATAGATGATCTTTCAGTTGCTTAATAAAAGAAAAGGAGTTCAAGAGTTTAAGTTCGTCTGGGAATTCTTTCCATGGATCTATTAATATAAATGAAACTACTTGTTTGCCCGTATTAGTTTTTACTTTTGGCTAGAGCCCATTACCAGGAGCGTGATTCTCCCATACTGGGTCTGGCCATTAGCACAGTCGTAAAAGTGTGACTTTAATAATATGGCCATACTGGCCATCAGCACAGTCGCAAAAGTGTCTATTTTTAAATTTCCTTTTTCCGCGAAACAAAGGGTGTCGTATCTGACCAATCACAATGTGAGATTTTATTACGTCACTCCAGGAGATCGTGGACCGTGCCAATAGTTTGTACGCCATATTTTTCGCTTTTGTGGCAGACATCATGGTAACTGCTTTTCGCAGGAATTCGGGATACAAAAACAGACACTTTTGCAACTGTGCTGATGGCAGGATAAACCTTACAATCACGCTCCTGGTAATGGGCTCCTGCTTTTGGTTTATAAAGATTTTGTTTTGATACATATCTAGTATTATAGTTATGGATATTGCTGGCGTACTCAAACATACCATCAAAAGTATGTGGTACTTTCCCGCAGCGCCATTCGTACATAAACTTCAATGCTTGAAAACGGTATATGTTGTGCACCTATAGTGAATTTAATAGGTTTTGTAAGGGCTTAGCACTATCCGTTTCTCTTCCATAAAGTGTAGCAAAGAAAATTAGTCTTACTACATGGTTCTGCCTAGCCTAAACTTTTTTAAGATGAGTTTCATATGCACTACCCCATGCAATGATTGCGTATGGTATATAAGGGTAAATCAAATTATAGTAAAGCTGCTTTAATTGTTTTATGGAAAGATAGTATCATAGTTTACTATACTGTCTGGATGGCTTTCAATCTTTTAAAATTTTGTCTTGATGAGCTATGAAATGAAAGTTTATCTTGATTTGTAAGTTTTAACATGCAATGTTTTAAAAAAGTTTCATTGCTGTAGCTGAAAATTTCGAAGAATGTCTTGTAAACGATTGATTTTAAAAACCGACCTCTCTATTTAAAATGTATATTCATTAAATGGACATATTTCAATATTTTGTTAAATATCAAATATCTTACAACAATTCCCTGAAAGGGGGCTTTTCAGTGTCATCTTAAAATCCCCCTCCCTATCTCTCCCGGTTAAGAACCCCAACTGGTTGGAGGCAAACCGGTTGGCTATTTACAAAGCGTGTTGAATTTGCCTCTGGGATCACCGAAGAAAATTCCGTTTAGTGCTCTGAGTCGGCCATCCTTAATCAAATCCCTTACTCAGACCACTGAACCACGCCGCCTACTCAAACTAGTACCTAGCCTTTGCTCGTTGAATAGAACTAAATTAGTTGAAAAACGCGTTGGCGAGTAAATGCAACGTCTAATGTAGCAAACTCAACTTGTGAAATCTATAATTACGGCCCTTATTTTTAGTATTTCAAGGAAATGAACCTTTCAATTGACCGTTAACCATATCTTAAAGCTTGCGACCGTCATTATTATAAACTATATTAGTAGCTATACTAGCCAGATAGTCGTTCATCAGTGTTTACCCTAAGTTCTACAAATACTATTGAAAAGCGTAGGCGAGTTAAAACATGTATTTTGGACAATTATTGGTTGGAAGATTCATGATCATTGCTGAAAATAGCATAACGAGCTAATAATTACCAGCAGCCCCGCTCACATATTTTAATCACGGGCCGGGGGAAGGGGTTGGCCAAAACCGAAGTTGAAGTTGGCTGTTGGCATATTTAAGCTTTTCATCTAGTTAGAAGATAGGTAAGATATGACCGATGCAAAAACAATGATGGATACTTTTGGGGTAGATAAATTCTGAAGATGGGAGATTTTGTCTTTTGGGTACGAAATGCGAACCTTCTTGAATCCCTCTGCATGTTTTCAAATGAAGGGTAGTTTTGCGTGTAAGTTTTTCATCAGACAACAGTCTCTGTTGTTTCACTGGGTGGATGAAGCCAGTGTTTAAACGCCTGTCGATAATTCGAGCTTTGACAAGCGTAGTTGATCGGGTTCAAGCAAGAAGAGCCATAGAAAAGCAAGGCAATAAGTGCATAGGCTCTGATACCCACGATTTCTAGTTGATAAAGAACGCTGCATACACCGAAAGGAATAAAACACACGGCAAACATCAATGTGACTGTGAGAAGGCCGCAGGAAATCTTTCTTCGCGAGCGTTCGTCTTCCTCACTTGCTAGTCCTGTCCCTTTACACACGTTCTTGGCACAATACATTCCATATATGATACGAAAATAGCAAAAACACATTTCACAGAAAGGAAAAACAATGACAACTACTCCAAAGACAATTATAGTTATGAGTAAATTGTTTTTGTTCCACTCAAGGCTACAGCGATCTTTGTCCGCAAGATATGTTGAATTGTTGAAAATCGGCACAACGATCGTGATTGAAAAGCCCCACACAGCAGCAACAGCATAAAGCGATGAGCTCTTTGTAAGTCTTCGCCGGATTTGCATGGGTTTGAGAAGGGCATGGTAACGCTCTATACTTAAAAGGGTTAAGGTAAGAACACAAACTACCGCCATTGTCGCAGTTACGATAAACATAAATTTACATGCAAAAACATTAACTTTCTTGCTTGGATTTCTCAGGCTGTGAATAAAGAAAAAAGGAATTCTCCATAGAAGAATAATCAAGTCCGAGCAGGCTAAATTTACCAGTAAGAAGTTTGTTGTTGTGTGCATTGAGTGAGTTCGTTTTACAACTGTTATCACCAGAATGTTTCCAACGACTCCACATGTTATAATAACAGCCAAGACTCCATGGTAAAGAACGATTTCTATCTCGCTAACTTCTTTAGTGCTGAACAATAAATCCTCCGAGGTATTCTTTTGAGTCCACATTGTATAAAAGTTAAAAACTTCTTACCTAAGTTCTTAAAATGTTTGCTTTCCGATCGGCAAAATACTCTAATTTAGCAAACGCTTATGGAGATATTTTCTTCTTTAACGCATTTTGAAAATTAGTTGTTATACGGATTTCTATTTCAACGGCTCAAAGTACGCTTAATGTTTAGTTAAGTACAGCAATATGACAGAAGCTTGGTTTTAAAGCAGTTTTTAATTAAGAGAACGTAATGCAGATGGTGCGTGCTTAGGTGTTTCTGATTGGTCAGTAACCGATGAAAAGACATTAGTCGATGAATATAAATCGAGGTTTTTTCCTGCGAATATATTCACTAAAATGTTTTTTTTTTCACTAAACGCTGTTAGATAATGGTTAACTTTTTTTCGAAAAGATTTCTCTGGAAGTATATTTATTTGAATATTCAAAAATAAAGAAAGTACTAAATCCTCTTTTTAAGAATTTTAACCAATCAAATAAACAAAACAAAACTATCAATCGACTTGATAAAGTGCTAAGATCTAAAAAAAGATTGAGTATGTTGTTGCTATTATTAAACAAAGTAATAAATAAATAAAACATGAAAGAAGAAGAGCCATAAAGATTATAAAGAGACCGAACATTTTCATTAAAAATAGACTTAATTTATAATGTGTCTTAACGTAAGATTGAAAATAAAGATCTTTGCATTTAGAAAGAAAACAGTTGCGAGTTAATAGAAAACGTCTAAAACAAAGATGATATATATTTTTCTTTTTTAAAGCAATTTTTACTAAATGGAAAATATACATAACTCTTAAGCCTTTTGTCTTTCGGTTGATTTTATCTCTGCAACAGATTTTCTTGGATGATCAAAAAATGGTTTGTTTGTTTTATTGAAAGCATCATTTCTAGGAAATTTGTCGAGGTTGTTATTAATTCAACACTGAGGAGCTTTAGGTTTTGCTTATTTATTTTGCAGTGGAATAAGAATTCTCTTTTGAAAAATGTTATTAATCCATTTTATATTGAAAAATAGAATCAATTTTATTTAACATGCGTATATTACCATAATAAATGACATCAGTTTGCTGATACGACTGATAACAAAGCAAGATTCGATCGTGGTTGCGGCGCAGCAATTGAACCTCTGCTGTGTTATTACCATAAAACAACTGTATTCTTTAGTATTTTCCTTCGCATTAAAGGCCATAGCTCATTTAAAAGGCCGAATACTGCAGACATCATTGTTTAATTTGCGCCTTACTGACTCAGTTAAATAACATTAAGAAAGCAAAACTAATTCGAAGTAATACATTTATAAATTTACTTCGTCTTAACGTCTTAACGTCTTAATTTATAAATTTACTTCGTTTTAACGTTTTAACTTTCGAGTTTTTAATGTCATTTAAGTCATTTTTTGATCCGAAATCAGCAGAACATTCGTGAACGGTTCCCTGCATTTTGTCTTCTTATTTAGTTACTACTAAGCCATATCAATTATAGCGGCAGCCAGGGGCGCCTGTCTATGCTTTCGGTCCGACCTCGTTGGGCTGCGTTGCCTCTGTACTTTGAGGCGGTGATGAGCGCGAGTCTTTCTTTCTTTTTTTTTTTTTCAAGCCATTCGATCAATAGATGAGAAAGCGCGGTAGTTTTTACCTGAAAATAAGAAAAATTTTTATTTGATGTACATTATTTGTAGTTATAAAATAATTTCGAGAGTACGTGCGTTTTGATTGGTCTACAAGTGTGTTTTCATAGCGCTATGAAGCACGAAAATGGCGTGAGCAATGTGGTTTGACTGTCTCCGAGTTGTGAGAATTTACAGTACGTGCTTCGTATATCGTTTTTCTCTTTGTTAACAATGAAAATAGTAATTTTATAAAAGAAATAAAACATGTTGTCCGTGCCTCCATAGCCTGATGTTGAAAACCTCGGCAAAGCTTGTGAGAATTCTCGAGCAGGTGAAAACCCGAGACGCAGTCGAGGGTTCTCACTGATCTGCTCTTGAATTCTCCCAAACGTTTGCCTCGGTTTTCACCAGGCTATGAAGGCACGGAAAACATGTTTTATTTCTTAATCAATGTTACACCATATATATCGCCATACATCCTGGGAATTATGTGGAGCTTTGGTGCACGGCGATTTTGTGGCTCATTGACATTGGCCGGCAGTGTTTTCGATCCCAAGTAAATGGTTCATTAACACATTAAGGCCTGCAAAGAAATTTTGGCATATCACATGCACTCATCAAAATTGCTGTGTGAGTGAAAGAGAAATTGACTTTGACTAACAATATTTTATATTACAGAATTCTGTTACAGATATACGGTAAATCATTTTCATGTTTTTCAGGACTGTATGAACACATTATTATCAAGTGCAGTAATAAATTCAGATTTCCTTAAAAGAAAAAACATCATAAAAACTAAAAACCGTTTATATTTATATTTTGCTGCCCGACGGGGTGGGGAATTTTTAAAAATTTTTATTTGCCAAAAAAACATGGCCCCAGATGGTGCATGGGGGAAATTGTTGAATTGTTTATGCTGTACAGAACAAATCCCTTCCTATATCCGGGGAAGTGGGGGAGGTCGATGTTTCAGTTGACTGATGCATAACGTTTCCGAACCGATTAATTCATCATCACAGAGATAGAACTGGTCTAAGAATTGTCTTTTTGGATTTAACTGGGGAAAGGAAATGCTCAAAAGACTGTCCTCGTTTTTTTTTTCAAATTTGGTTATGCTGGAACGTACTGTAATATAACAGTTCACTTACCCTACTTCTCAACCAATGTTGAGCTATATATTGTTTATATGCTCCATTCAAATATAGGCGTGGAGTTTTTTTAAAGTATATATCTCGCCGGATGGAACTGTTTAGAAACACTTAAATACTCGTTTTGTTGCACATCAAACTAGTATTCTCCAAAAGAACTTTTCCCACAGTGGCGTTGAGAACTCCACAGGGGAAGAGAAAGAAGGGAAAGCCCAAAATAACATGGCGGAAATCTGTCGAGGCAGAATTGAAAGATGTGGGATTAACATGGGAGACAGCTAGAAAACAGGTAAAGTACCGACTCTTGAGATGCTGAATTTTTCTAGCCTCTTTTCACGCCGAGGGTCTATTTGTGCTAAAGGTTTTTCTTCCTTCGTCAGTTTGGAAAAACCCCGTTTTATGCCTCTACTCATCCCTTCCCCAGCGCCGCAATACAAACAACCTTCTTACTCCCTTGTGTTGCTCTAACCGTTTTACAATCACGGGGCAGGGGTGGTTGGCGCAGTTGGTAAGATCTCTGCCTTCCGACCACAAGGTCCCCAGTTCGATCCCCGGCTTTGCCGAGATTTGAACTGATTTGTGTGACTTTCTTTCCCGCCTAAACTAACTCGGCTTTCCATCCTTCCAGGATAGGTAAATGAGCACCACCGTCTGCTGAGAGCCAACCTGCGATCGATTAGTGTCCTTTCCAGGGGGAGCCAAAGACTCTTATCCGCTTAACGCTACTGAAACCGGAGATAAGCGCCGGCACCATGGACCACTTGGCTCGTAAAGGATTAAGCTTAGCTTAAGTTAGCTTATATCACTGTTCATCTAATCAATTAAAAGTCGCTATTGAATCATATCTTAGTCTTTCGTTGTTTTAGGCGATCACGTTTGTCGTGTGAAGCAGAGTGAGTTTCAGTTTTATTTCGTGCTCACATATAGCAAAGCTAATCCCAGCACTAGCGGTACAAGATCATAATTTATAAGTGACCTGCGTAGCAGACGCAAGGGGATTGGGGAAAAGTGGAGGAAATTTCGGGGGAGACTGGGGAGAGGGAGGAAGGGAGCGGGAGTTTCGTTGCAGACGCTCCCTTTCCTCCCTCTCTCCAGTCTCCCCCCAAATTCCCTCCACTTCTCCCCAGACCCCTTGCACAAGCGGTATTCATGACTGTTCAGTAGACAGTAATAATCTACATAAAGACAGTAAACATGTAGCCAGCTCTTTAAATTTAAGGACATTTGGTGTGTTAACAAAACAGACTGGTAATTTATTCCATAATGGAGTGGTTCTAACAAAAAAAAAGAGTTCTTGTAAGTGTTTGTTCTAGCAGAAACTTGTCGATAGTTAAACTGGTGATGCAAGCGTCCTGATCCACGAGACATTTGTACTTCTGCTGGGAAATTAATATTCATTAATTCATTTTGAATCTTGTAGAAAAATACAATGTCATTTTTAAGACTCAGTTCTTCAAACGCAGTCCAATTCATTTGTTGAAGCATCGCGTTGACGCTGCTATAGTACGGCAATAGTCGGCCATTACAAATCTTGCTACTTTTCTCTTTGTGGATTCAATATTGCTGCTATATCTTTCGTAATGTATAGAGACAACGCAGTAGTAATGTAATTTACCAGCCGGCGAACAAGAGATGTATATGCACCTTCCTTTGTCAGTGAGTTGCAGGTAGAGAGGTTTCGTTGGAGGATACCAAGAACTCTGCTTGCCTTTGCTCGTAGTTCTTCACAGTGTTTTGACCAAGACAGGGTTTCCGTGATGATAACTTCAAGATACTTTTGATAAGAAGTGCCACGGAGAGAGTAGGCGCAACTCTTCCCCATTCTTCAAGCTTTTGTAAGTCCATTTGTAGTTTGTATAATTTTGTCGTCTAGGCCCTCAATCTTTCTATGTAAGACACTATCATCTGCAAATAACTTGACCTTTGAATCGATGCCCAGTGGGAGGTGGTTAACTTACAGAAGGAACTTAGCCCTAGGACCGTTCCTTGCGGTACCCCAGATAATACTGTTCACCATTAATATTCAGGTCCGTTGTCAACAACACGTTGTTTTCGGTTTGTCAAGAATGCTTCCATCCAGCGTAGTAAGTTTCTATGAATCCCATATTGACTTAGCTTGGTTAACAGCTTGTTATGGGATACACTGTCAAAGGCCTTGGGGAAATCAAGAAATATTATGTAAGTCTGGCTATGTTGATCGAGTGTTCTAGCCCATTCATTAACTGTTGTTGTTAACTGTGTTTCACAGAATAAACCACCTTGAAATCCATGCAGATCTCTGTGTAGAGCTGATTACCTTGAGAGGTGCTTCCTTGCTGTGTTATCAACAATGTGCCCAAGCAACTTAGAGCACACACACGTAAGAGACACTTGACGGTAGTTCTCCGGAAGAAATTTATCTCCTTTTTTGTATATTTCGCTTACATTTGCTTCATTCCAGTCTGACGGTAGTGCACCTGTTTCCAAGGACTGCTTGGATATTGATGCTAATACTGGTGCAATTATATCGGCATGAACTTTCAGAACTTTGGATGGGAGTCCGTCAGCTCCAGTGGCTTTGTGTGGATTTAGGTTTGTCCTTGTAGTGTAGTGGTTAACACGTCGGACTAGTAACCGAAGATGTGGGGTTCGATTCCCGCCAAGGGCTTAAAAATTGTTTTCTCTTCTTTCTTTCTTTGATTTATCTTTTTCAGCTGATTTTTTATGCCTGATACACTTATTTTGATGTTGGGAACTGGTGTCAGTGGGGCAGATGGTAAATTGGATGGGACATTTGTTGTTTCTTTCGTGAAAACACTGTCGAGCTGCTCCCTCAGGGCTTCTGCCTTGGATTAATCTGTGTTACAAATGCAGTTGGTTCGTGTTAGAAGTGTTGGGATTCCACAACTTTCAGTTCTTAGCATTTTAAGGTATGACCACGCTTTTTTTAAACTACTTCTATTTGACTCATCTTAGCTTGATTTATAATCAAGCTTAATCATAAGCCTGATGATTTTGCCGAAAGAGAGCTGTAGTAATGTTCCTTTTCCGGCGGTATTTAGCCCAGTGCATTGCTGAGCCATTTCTGTTAGCCTTTCTAGTTTAAGCTCTATCTCTTTAATACGCATATGTCGCTTTCACTAACGTGCTAACCTATATATGGGAGATGTCTTTTCCCTTTAGCGAATTAACTTGGGATGTTCTTATCCGACGAGGTTCTTATTGCTTCTGTAAGCATGTCCCAATTTTGTTCTACAGATTGTCTGTTGGGTTCAGAGTCCAGGTACAAATTAGCAAACTGATTCAAGTCTCTTGACAACTGTTCTTGATCACTTTTGCGGTATTGATAAATTTTTCTACGTGGTTTCGACGAGTACTTCGATGCTTGGTCAAACTCAAACAGTAATGCTTCATTATCACATATTCCAGGTATTACATTACATGCAGCTATCAAGTTCTCATTTGAAGATAACACAAGATCGAGGAACGTACTTAATTCCAGTCGTGTAAGCGAGGATACGTGCTGGCGGAATCCATATTTACTTATAACGTCTGGCAAACAACGATCTGTATCTCAGGCGCAACTGTACAGACGATCTGAGCTCCAGTCTATGTATCCACAGTTTAAGTCACCACACAGATTGAGAATAACTTGAAAAAAATTAGTTTTTTTTCTGCTATAAAGAGAACTCAACGAATCATCGAGTCCTTCAATTGAATCAGTTCCTGAATCAGGTGGACGATAATAACTGCCAATACAGAGTTTCTTGGTTCTTGAAAACTGATTAGATGTCCAGATAAGTTCAAAATTTGTATCTTGAAGTTTGGTTTCCTCAACTGTAATCAGAACATGCTTTGCTGCACTGAAAACTCTTCCTCCATGTTGCAATCTATCAAGTTTGTAGATTGTGTAAGACTCTGGAAATATTGAGTAAGAAGTTTCGACTCGCAACCAATAACAACGTCTGGATAGTGAAGATCGATGATTCCATGAAGTTGAGCTTTCTTTGATCGACTTTTTAATCAATTGCAGTTTAACGCAAGAAATTTCAAACGGCGTCTTTTAGGTTTCCTAGGGACTAACTGTGTTACCGGGCTTGAAGTTTGAAGTGGAGAGCTAGGATCATTATCGCTTGGACAGGTCAAAATACTAAAGCTGTTTTCATCGGTAACAATTAGGCTATTCTGTAAGAGAAAAATAGTTGAGAAGTTAGAAAACAGACATCGGTTGCAGATCCAAACTAGAGCCATGGGGTGGCTTTACCGTGCCGGCTATGGGTTATCGTTTTTGTCCACTGTTTTTCGTGGCTCTGAAAGTGGAGAACTATGGGTATTTGAGCTAAATTATTTTAGACTGTGGGTCCTGGGGGTCGGCTATTTTTAGATTTATTTTTTATAGAGTTATAGAGTAGAGTTAGAGTTAATCCAAAATATTGAATTCACGATTTTGGAATCCAAAATGTTGAATTCAAGATTTTGGAAATCCAATATCTTGAATTTAAATATTTGGATTCGAAAAAATTGAAATCAAGATTTTGGTCATAGTTGTACGTAATAAAGAAATGATGTTGAGTGTTCTCTTTCCAATGGGCTACTTTGACTATTCTTTGGGCTTCCTGTCGACCACGTGACATAGTTATAGCTATCAGGGCTTCCTGTGGACCACACCACGTACGAATTGCAAAAACTCTGCATGACAGATATATACCCCAAAGACCGAAACCTAGACCGTGCACGGCCTTGCCGCCAGCACGGTAATAAATAGGAATCATTTCAAAACAACACTTAAAGCTATTTCAAACAATTATATACTTGTAAACATACTTAAACTATATACAAGAAAAGTCATATAATTTACAAAATTAATGAGAAGTATGAGTGCATTTTTTTAAATTATATTTTTTACCCACTAAATCAGAGCTGATCTCACAATCAAAGCATTTTTGAAATTGTTTTAATACATAATTACACTTTACTCAATGTTCTAAATAATTTAATCAATTAACAATCTTAATAAGCACCAGTCATGTGAAAGCAATGAATCCCTATACTGGTGGATAGACTGGCTGTCATTGTCACTGAAAGCCCTACATTTTGGGGGGCAAAGTTCTGAGTAAACTATTTCACCCCCCCCCCCCCTCCCTCCTTTCCCTCTAGTTCAAAACATCAGATGGAACTCTCCACTAAAGTACTTGTATTATAAGTAAGCTATGAAAAAATGTGCAACTCAAAACCACCAGGAAACCAAAGACAAGTAAAAACACCTGTGACGTATTCCCTGGTTATCCCTAACTGGGAAGAAGTAAGTAGTCTTTGACCTTCAAACGGCAGGTGTATTAGTCACACTGTTAACTATCATAATAATTACTCATAAAATAGAACAAAAATTTTAAAAAATTAAATATCTTTATTATTTTGCGGTTGCTTTAGAAGGTATAACATTAACAACAGTGATGATGTAACTAATCGATCCTTTTGATACCTGAGTGAAATTGATAATAGTCAATTAAAATTTATTATAATAATTTATGAATTAGTTGATAGAAATCGATTGGTTAACTTTTTGTGATTATCGATTTTATCAATTAATTTATAATTTTAATCAAACAATCAAAAACTTAAAAATAAACAAAGACAGGTTGGATTGCCTTCCAAAAATGTCAAAATCAACTCCCCTAATGTCAAAGTCTCCCCAAGATCATATAATCAATATATAATCTGTTGTCAAAAACTTGTCTGTGGACAAGTCTCAAACATCAAAACCCTCACCCCCCAACAAGGCAGTTCTATCAAATCTCCAACCCTTGCCTGCCCTCCCCCCATGGGCACAACACTGATCGGTGTGTTATTTGTTCGATTACAGACCGAATTGGACTCAACTCATTCTATTACTATCGTTTATCGAGCACTATCTATTGACTGATTACGTTTTCGATGATCGATTTCGATCGATTATTACAAAATGTTACTTTTATTTAGAATTTTTTAAAATGATGCTCTCAAATTTAAAATGTTGTTTAAACTTTAATTTATCTTGAAAACAGAAGATTTAAAATAAATTTCCAACAACAAATCAATACAAAACTTGATGTTTTTAACGCTCGTTATTTTTAAAATGGTTTGTTGTTCGCAAAGTTCAATGAGTGTTGTTGATGAATCATCTAAAAACTTCCAAAACTCCGGAGCAACTACAAATTGTGCGTCATTTATGACGCAAGGCACTAACAACTTTCAAGTGAAACTTTTTCCAGGTTCACGGAAGATAAATATACCAAAGATGAAAAACACAATTTGTTCTCTGTATCTATACCAGTATTTGGAAAAAAGAAAAAACTTAAAAAAAAGATACCTTTAAATTCAAAGTATAAAATATATAATGTAAACCTCACTGACTTACCGAAGACAGGGCTCCAACCAAACACATTTTGGGTGTTATTATACTAAAATATAAGAGAAATTAAAAACAATGATCTCTTCGGAATTTTTGCAAACAAAATTAATAAAATCTTCGAAAAACTAAAAAACTTCTCACTTATTTGCCGAACAGAGACAGTAGCTTCGAAATTTTCTCCCAAAATACTTTGACAGAAGTTGCACAAGATAAACAGCAGAATGGGAATTTTGAAAATATAGGTAAATGTAAAGCTCAGAAGTTTGATATAAAAGAACTTCTGATTGGTTATAATTTTAAGCATCCAATCAGAAACCTAGTTAAAAAAGAAAAAATTAGTTTAATTAGGAGCCTCAGTTCAAGGGATGGACCTGAAAACCGCTTGACTTTTGCTGGTCAACCTAACCTTTATATTGATTGGTTAAAGAAGTAAATTCTCCAATCACAAGTCGTTTTAGTGCTAGGGGTGTTGCTTGCAGGCTCAATTTTATTCCTTGAACCTCGAAGGAAAGAAAAGAGTGTAAAAATGGTTCACGATCGACTCCAAGGAGTGGAAATGGAGGGACGTTCTCAACCGAAAAAAGGAATGCAGGATCCGATTTCCGCAGCCGAAGAAGACGTTTTATCATCCCTTGATACAAGGGCACCGAAAGAACATCAAATTGGTGAGGTGCATTACTCACCATTAGATTTTTTTTGAATACATGTACAGTTAATTTATATTCGCAGCTCTGGAGTTTGCAACATGCAAAAGGAAATTTTGGGAGCCCATTAATGTATGGCCGAGAAAGCAACAGTGTGGTAAAAATTCTCAAAAGTAAGACAGCAGTTTCGAAGTGAAGTCACATCATCTTCCGTATAAATGTTGAAGAAAGCGAAACTCCATAATTTGAATAATCAAGTTGCAATAAAATCGAAGGATCAAAATAATTTAGTGTTATACATTGCTTACATTAATTATATGGTGTTAAATGTAATATTACTGATTCTCTGTCAGAAGAGGGATTTTACAAATTTTTTCAAAATGACCCTCCCAGGGAAAGAAATATATCAAAACATGTTTAAAGCCCCATCTTAGATGAATCAATATTCATTTTCATAAAAGACTTTATAACAGGGTATAGTAAAGATTGCTAGAAAAAGCCTTTCAGGGTAATATTAATTTAAATTTGCACTGTGCATATTATTGGTTTCGGTTGGATAATAGGATAATGAATAATTTGTATGTATCTATAAGTAAGTACAAGCCAACGTGGAAATTTACCAGCCTTTCAATAAGGATGGGCTGGTATAACAATTCCTTCACCCATGTCAAATTCCTACCCTCACCTTTATCTCACAAATATAACATTACAAGTAATGTTTATAATTGTAATTGCTGGTTTTCACTTGACGTCATGGTGGCCATGTTGGAGTACTCTGAACTAAAGAATTTTGATTATTTCTTTTGTTTGGGACACCAACATGGCTGCTATGTCTATTGTCTTTTGTGTCTATTGGGATTGTGTGAATACCAAGAATATACAGTCAACTGTCATTCAAATATAAATTTAACTGAGAATAGTCTTCTATCATGTTTTCTTGCTTTATGTATGTATAATTTTATGTAGATCTTGTGTATCAATATTACTGATAATTTATATATTAGTTGAGTAGAATACTACGTAGAATTGAATATGCTAGTACTTAGATATTGTTACTTTTCTACCCTTCTCATTATAACAACACCAACTTAGTAAAAGCACTTGAGATTTGTGTAACCAGCAGATAGCAATTTATTTGGTGAGTAAGACAGATACACTTTTGAAAACATCAGGCATTGATGGTAAAATTTGAGTGAACCTGGACACCAAACTTAAATGTAAAAGCCAAACAAATCCTTGGTTTTAGACACAGACTTGCTATTTCTGCACTTTTGACTTTTTTCCATGTACTATTTGGCAAAACTTTCTACACTATTTTTCATTTTTTCCTACCCTTCACCAGATGCCCTGTATTATTTATCAAAATTAAGTTGCCATATAAAATTAAAGTGTTTTCCCTCAGACTGTAGTTTTTACATTGTTTCTTTGTTACAGAAAATACACAAAGTATTGTGGGATTTGCCATTGGTACAGCAAGGTAAGCTCCTTTTGTTTGGCATAAAATAAGCTTAGTATTGCAAATCAGGTCTAAGACTGGTCAGTGTTTCATTCAGCATTTTTCATGTGAAGTCTGTAAAGTTCAAAATTAAAGTAGCATGGTTGTAATTTAGTTTTTGATAACTACTGTAATTTTTTTATTTTTACTAACAAGGAGGCTTTGTATACTGGTATATCAGTCCAATCCTTCCATTTAAATGTTGTGGCATTGTACCCTAGCCTAAATATAGACTTCTCAATTTGATAAGGCATGTCAGGTCTTTTACAACAGCATTGTGAAGATAGAAGGAGTAGATTATGAGGAAGTGGGACTGTACTTGGCATTAACCAACAAACCAGAAAAATTGACAGAGCTTGGTTTAGCTGAATCCTGTCCAGTACAGAAGTCGAATACAGGAAGACCACCAATGATTACTGCGAGTGGCACTGAAGTTGGAGTGAGATGGTACGGGCATGTTTTAAGGAGGGATGATGGGCATGTTTTGAGAAAAGCATCGGCGTTTGAAGTGAAGGGAAAGAGGAAGCAAGGATGACCGAGAAAGACAGTGACGGAAAATGCAAGTGGAGAAGGAGAGCAAGAGTGTTGGTTTGAAGGAGGATGCATTGAATATGCAAGTTGGAGAGTGGGAGATGGAGAGATTGCTGCCAGAGTGGGGTAAATCCGGCTAACCCCATTTATGGGAATAAACCCAGATCAAAATTGGAATTGATGAATATATATAGTACTACAGGAGTTAAATTATGTGTTACAGTAAACTTGTGATGTTAGTATTGGTTATGAATTTAGGATTAATTTTTTTTGAATTGCAGTATGCTTGGTGCCCAGTGTGTAACGCACCCACTCTCTGTTTTCAGGAGACAATGCCAGGTATTATATTTTTTTATTTTTTGTTTATTCTATGGATATTATATGTTATAGCCTGATTATTTTGTGCAAGTTTTGCTGGTTACTCATCCTTCCATAAACTGTTTTCCTACTAGCCACTGACATCCACTAACCATGAAAAAACTACTGAACAATTCTGCCTTCAGTGTTTTCAAAAAATTTGAAATTATTATATTACTGACAGTTAATGATTAAAAGGTGGCTTTATGGCAGTCACTGCAGTCACTAAATTTAAGATAAAACACATTTTTTGAAATTTTAATGTTTTTTCTTTGGCAGGTTAATCAAAGTGCAAGAAGATATCATCTTTTGCCCTTTGGTGTGTTTCAGATCATTATTAAATTAGAGAGAAACCAGGTAAATATCACTTACTATATATTTGAACAGGAACTTACATACATGACATGTATACTGTAGTTATGTTATTGTTGGTATAAGTTTCTAAAATAAAATAAATTGGTAGAAGAGGAGAAACTTAACACTTGGTTTGCTTTTTAGAATGTTGTAACAGTCTAAATTAAAATGATCTATAACTATCGATCTCCATAGTTTTTCTTTATTTTCTTCACTTACCCATGCTGCATTGTACTGGTTTATGGTTGTGCTAACATTTCGGCAACTGTAGTGCCCTCCTCATGTAGATCATATCGATCTCCACATGACTACTGTTAGTACCATGTATTGTCTTCTTTTTTAACATTTGATAAACATGTATTTGGAGTTCTAGCTAATTGTAAAAAGGTTTTTCATTTTTTTTGATTTGAAAAAGAATATTAAAGCCCACTGTAACTTTAGTATTTTTATTTCAGGGGTACACACCATTATGGAAGGGCTTTGGTAGTACATACATTGTTTGTGCCGTGAATCTGTTTTCTGAAGCAGCCATCAGCAATTTGACACAGCTACCACAGTTAGTAAACACTATATTTCAATATTGTGTGCTGTTAACTTTGGTTAGTTAATGTACAGTATCTGTACCATTTTAATTATTAACCCTTGAACGGTCAAACCATTTAGTGAAATATGTTTGATTTAGGAGGAGGAGGAGGGGGTGCCAGGGGGGGAGAGAAGGTGTTCAACATGCCATGTCAATTTGGCCTCAAACTTGGCATGATATTAATTAGCTTAATATGTCCTTTCAATTGGTAAATTTGGATGCATGCTAATTAGGCTGTTTTAGATGTTTGTATTCAAAAAGCTAAATAAAAATAAGGAACTGAAAATGCTCAGTGTTTGATGGATGCCAAAGGGCTCAGTCTTCATGTGATCTGTCTTGCTGCTTACTCTATAAATAAGCATGATTTGCTTAGAGCTGCCACAATCTTTTCTTTTTCTTGTAGATTGCTAAGTACTGTGTAGCCTATTCGTTGGTGTGTAAATAAAAGGGAGAGATCTACATGTAGCATGGATGGGCACTATAAAATTATTGTTCATACATAAACAGGGGGTAAATAAAATATGCTTGAACCTGTTGTAATGAAAGGGCGAAGTCGACCATGAAAGGCAAGAAAGTTGGTTGCCCAAATTATTGAAATTTATTTTTTTCTTTAGGGAAAAACCAGATAAGCAGTCAACCTATAAAGACATTGGAGCACATTTGTTATTAAAAAGGTACGAATATAACAATAAGTGTGCTTGGTTGTTAAAATGCAATGTAAATTGTCAGTTGCTAAAACTTGTCAAGGGAATATGACAAAGCTATATACAGGGGTAGAAATTTGAATTAATTTTTTTTTTTCACTAGACATTGAGACTAGTAATCACACAAGTTTACTAACTAGTTCTTCACAAATTAACTAGACTTTATCAGCTTTTTTGGTTTATGCTACATCACCAGGCATTAGTTTTCAATTCACTACTTTGCTCCTCCTAATGCATTGTTCTTTCATTTTTCTGTGGAACCTGCATGTCCATGGCACACCATCATTCAGTCAACATGTGCCCACTGTTTGTAGAAAGTTTCTTTCAGGCAGAACTGAACATATACATCCTGTACATTGTGATGAAATAGATTTTTATTCATCGTGGCTGTTAGTTAATAAATTAACCATTTTTTCTTTTGTCTCACGATAAGTCACTTTGATATTGCTCGGGACGTTTTGACTGCTACTGCTAATCTTCTTCAGGCGATGGGTTTGGCTGGTTTGGTACAGAATTATGTATGGCAGTGGTACATACATAATGCTGTACCACCGCCATAC
>JANCMA020671745.1:0-29217 GCA_024336925.2 Zoanthus solanderi
ATTGACGTTAACGAATTGTAAAAACTGATGAGTTTAATTAGCAAATGTTATAACAAATTAGTTTATATTTTTCATTTCCGAGGCACTTGACGTACTTTTGTAAATAAAAATTTTTAATATATAAGACGGAACAACACAATCAAACTTCTTGTTTTTATTCCTGTTCAAACTTTTGTGATATTTGTGTGAACATTTGTGTTTAGCAATCACAAACCGTGGATGTACCTGATCACTAGAAATCAAACGATTTCAGTCAAGCAATGTAGAGTAAGGTGAGACAAATTAAATTTCCTGTTTTACGAACCCGCGAAACTAAATTTTTCGAAAATTCGAGAAAAAACTTTATCCAAAGATCAAAATGTAATTATTAAAATGTCCTTATTTCAAGCTCAAACCATAGATGGTACGATCGAAAATTATGTGACAAAGAATGGGTTGTTACAATGATATACATGTACCAAGTACTGAACTAAATAGCATATTTTTGCATATTTCCATTGAAGAGATTTATGCAACAGCCGATATAAACCCCCTTTCTGAACCCCGAGCACTTGGCGGGGATTAAAGGGGATATAGCATATAATTTGTGCCCTGGTGTGCTGGACGTACTTAGATTATTGGGAAATTTTGTCAAAGTTTTCTTACAAAACACTTGATATCATTGGCTTTGAAAATTTCCCATTGTCTTTCGGCAAGTCATTATCCAGAATTACCATGTGTAATTTGCACCGGTGTTGCACTTTTTGCACCGGTGTTGCACTTTTTGCACCCGTGTTGCACTTTTTGCACCCGTGTTGCACTTTTTGCACCCGTGTTGCACTTTTTGCACCGGTGTTGCACTTTTTGCACCCGTGTTTCACTTAAACTGCACTGCTATGTATGTTATTAGTCGAGGTAAACGAGACAATTTCGTTTCTAGACGCCATCTTGAATATTGTCCTGAAAGCGCGAACGTGGATTCTAGTTGAAATACAAATTACTTGAATACGGCGGCGAAGAGTAGTTTTTGCAAGTGACTTCAGAAGAACTTTGAGGGTGTGGAAAACTAATCACCCTCAGCATTTAAGTAGAATTACATCTTGTTTTGCCGTACTTTTCACAAGTACATCCTCAAAAGATCTGCTGAAATAAAATGACATCAGCTGAAATAAAAACAGATCTCCTGTGGTCCAAATGCCCCTAGTGCAAGAGGGTCACATGTCCTACTTTGCGTAATTTGTAGAATGAACACTGCCCCTCGAAGCCGCATGTTGATCCATTTCTCACACAGACTTTAACCTCTGATATCCATGTTCACTCGTATTATTAATAATCAGAAAATGTTTTTACTTGTTTCCACTTTGAGTACCGAAAGAAATTTAAACAGAGTCCAAACCCCATAGATTAGCGGAAAACTTGGTAGATCTTAAAGTGGAAACAAAACATAGTCGGCGGAAATCCATGTAGGAAACAGAAATGAAGAATTGGCAGCGGAGTCTCAGAAAAAAAAAGTAAAGTATGAAAGCCACGTGAAGAACCATTTTTGTCACATTCGTGCTTTGTAAAACTAAAAGCCATCGTTAACTTTTCATGTTTTTCCTTCTTTTGCCAACTTTACTTCTCTTAGATATCGGCACATTGAGTACCTTTACCTAAATACATGGGTTCCGCGGGAGGTTTTTGCTTTTACAGGCATTCGTACAGCCCTGAGCAGTTTTTAGGGAAAAATAGGGATTTTTTAATCTAAACTGTAGGGATAAAATGGCTTGAAAATAGGACATTTTAGGGTAATATCACAAGAAATAAACAAAGATGTTGAATACATACCAAGTGATCTTCAAAAAGTATTCACTTACCAATAGGCCAAATCACGATCAAAATGGCTTCTTTTGGACGACGCATGAGAATAACAAAAAACACTTATATCTTGTAGAATTACCTAGGTATAATAAATTTGCCCAAATTAACTGGAGATGTGCAGCATTGCAAGATCTACATTAGAAGCTGAAGCGTTAGTTACAGGGACAGCAGAAACTTATGGAATCTAAAGCTGGTTTTTTCATATGTAGTCTGCAAATGCCTTCCACATCAAAATCATCGGGCGACCGCGGACAGATATGGAAAGACACAAATTTGGGCCGTAAGAATGAATTCGTAGTCAAGAAATCCCAAGTTTCTCATTTGAACAGAATACATCACCCTTGGAAGATTTACTACTAAACTAAGAACTTGCCTTAAAAAAACTAAACGAGCCAAAATTTCTAGTTTTCGGAAATCTTAGAAAACCAAAGCTCATAATCAGCAGAAAGCTTCAGAAAATTAGAAAGAACAAATTGTTTGCATTGAAGCTCTGAAAATTGAAGAGAACGAAAACTTTCTCTTAAAAAGGTTTATTTTTTAGAAACTAAACATTACAAGAAATAGCACAATATAAGAATGACTCTATTTTAAACACTGGGTACACAGTTGATTCAAAAGCAACATGTTGTGGTGTGAGTAGCTGAGATGTTTGCCGGCTTTAAACCTGAACAACGTGCTCCATCTCAAACACCTTCTGCCATTCGTCCTTGAACGTCTGTAAGAAAGTAAATGTTTTATGAGTTGATTGAAACCTTAATAACCGCGAATAATTTGTGGTGCTGACAAGTTCTCAAACTGCTTATCGGGTACAAATCTGAAAGGGCAACGTGTTCCGCGGTTAAAGTTACATTGTATTCACCCAACCAAATGATAAAAGGAACTTTAAGAAACGAGGACGGGAGCAAAGACAACGGCAGTTGTGAAAAATATTATTTCTCGTTTAGTTTTTCCGTTTTAGATCATCGATAACTTTTCCCTTTCGACTTTGCATGAGATTCTCGAACAAAGGTAAAAGTTTCAGCCTCGAAGGCAAACAAAGTTTGTCAAATTTTGTTGTTTGACGTTTACGTTGTCCACAGAACTCAAAAAGTGAGCTTTCCGCGGCGTATCACTGAAGACAACGGTAAGCAGGCGGTCAGCACGCTACATTCCAACGTGCAACTTTTAATTTCATTAATTAAGACTATTGTTCTTTGCCGTTCCCGTCGCCGTAGCCGTCCTCGCATCTTAAAGTCCCTAATATGTACTACGCGGGAAGTGTTATTTCATTCCACCTATCATATTTCATTGTTGCCTTTTTGTTGATACGTTAAAATCCAGTCGCCAAAGAAAAACAAAGAATGTCAAGTTCAACCCTTGAAAACTAATCATAAACACAATACAAAATTTAGCAAAACTCAAATTGCCATGTATAGAGTACTAAAGTTATGGCGTCATAAAAAGTTGCACTAATTTGGTTGTAATATTCAGAAAGAACAAGATTAAATAAATACCTCCATGCCGAAATTTAGCATTTTGCCACAGTTATGTTCTGATGACCCCATATAGTCTTTTTGAAATTGGCTTCGTTCCTAATGTTAAGAACCAAGCCATTTTTAGAAAGATTTGTATGGATTCATTAGAGCATAACTGTGGTAATAAGCAAGGATATATTTTGAATCTTGATCTCTCGGATGATCTCAACAATTTCTCAAATTTTAATTTTTATGACATAACACTTTACCACTCTATATTTACAACCTAAGCATTCGCAGACTACAAAGGCTTTGAATGAACTTTTACCTCCTCAACTCCCCAAAAGATAAATATAATTGTAGATCTTTCAATGACTTTTCCATGACACGAAAAACAAAAACTTTTGAAAACGCGCAAGGTGAGAGAGTGGTTTACACACCTCCACCATATAAGTATTACTGATTAATAGTCATTAGGGCCCTTTATACACTTGAGAATTAATGCGTGACAAGATGCGCCTTATCTCACACACGAACTGCTCGTACAAATGATACAAAACATGGTACACAAGTCGCGCCCAACGTAAGTTGCCCCTTACGCTAGGCGAAGGTCTTCATCCAAGGCGCACCTTACCTTAAGCGCGAAGCTTTTCGTATAAATGGTTCGAAGTATTTCAAGACCAGCTGCGCGTGCGTAGAGCTTGACTGTTACTCACAGTTCGTCATTCGGTCGATCAGTTTGAGCGATGTTTTTATATTTTCTACCACATCTTTGGCCAGTTGCATTTTTATTGAAAAGAAAGAAGAGCAATGGAATAGTAGATGGTGTTTGGAGGACTTTATCCTCCTCTAGACAGCACGTCTTGTCTTTTTCACTGATGTCTAGAATCGACTGCATCAACGAAAACTCCGAAATCCACGATATTTAGAAACGCCACCACAAAAAAACCGGAAAACTCCGAAATCTCCAAAATTTTAAGATTATTATTTACTTAACCATTATTAAGTTTCAAGATTATTTTGTTTTCGTTGTTTTAGTTTTGAAGTGATAAATCGTGTTTTTCGTTACTGCAGTCGATTCTGGACATATCTCGCCATTTAGCTAAGGTCGCCATTTTGTTTCGTCCTAAAACTGGAAACCAATTACGAAATTAGACATTTATTAAAAATCCAAGTACGAGTATAACATTTCAAGCGCGCGTTCGTTTTTTCTAGTAAACACGTTGAAAGAACAACTTTGGCTAGAAAACTTGTCTTCTCGACAAGTGCGCACGCGCTTGAAATCTCGTAGTCGTACTCAGTTCTAAAGGTCTTTAATGTCGTGGCAACCAGCAACGAAAAGAGCCACCAAAACAAATTCGAATGATCAGTTCGTGGCAAGTAGACTCAATCGTATAAACGCACTTCTTAGCACCTTGGAGGTATTTCTCTTGTATGAATGGCCCTAATATTTTAACAAAATATATTTAATTTTAGTTGTTCAGACAAAGGCTGCCGCTCGAAACGTCACCGCGGCGATCGTAGAACTAATTAAATCATCTGCTTTACTTCCTCGCTGAAGAAGTACTTTTATAGTTTCCTTTAAAAAATATTCTACTGCTTCTATTTTACCCACCTTGTGCAACATAGGCACTATCGATGGGTTTCTCTTATTGAATGCATTCCGCATAACAAGAACAAAGTAACTGGCAAGTTCAATTGCTGTTGCCTTGTCCATCGTTTCCTCCATGCATGGCAAAGTTCTCTTGAAGAATTCGGCTGCCTTCACAATTCGCAATCTATGCACAAAACCCTTATTAAATATGTAGCAAAGATGAAAAAAACATACATACGCTCATGGTAGGTGGGAAGATAATAGAGAGCTTAAGCACAAGGCGTTCTTGTCACGGAGGCCAACCGAAACTAAACTGTCAGCAGATGTCGCGTACCTGAACACGTCATGCGGTCGTGGTGATCGTCACGGAGGCCTACAAGCCGCCGTTTTTGCCTCCGTGTTGGTCTTTCAGAACTGCGATGTTATTTTTTTTTATCAAAGAAATAGCTTCAAGCACCGAACAAGTCGTCAATAAATCTCTTTAAGTAAATAATTTACTTACAATTACTTTAACACTGACTTTTGCTACAGATTCTTGTCGTATGTGTAACCGATTTTACAATTTAAAGTTTGTTTACGACTGGGCTCTTCAAAGTTAGTTTAGCGCCTTTTTACCCTGCGTACGTCCGTCGTTGTAATGCGCGCGCTGCTTAAGTTAAAAATTCGCGCCAAAAATGCCGTTTGCGATCCAGTAGACTCACGAAAAACAGACCTCCTTCGTGAAGAAATGTTCCGGTGCTTAAGCTCTCTATTTATTCTATCGATGGATATTGCGGTAATGCAGTAATTCAATGAGGTCCGTTGGCATTGACTTATTTCTATATTTTAAATATTAAACGTAGCAACCGGCATTCCATTCAAATGATCGCGATCAGAAGTATTTCAAAAGGTGCCTCTCAGATCGTTTTTGTTTCGTTTGTCTGCATGAGTGCTAGTGAAGTTACATGCGAAACAGTTCAAGATTTTATAGAAATCTTGTTAAAAATTACATTTTTCTACTTTATCTATGACCGGTAGAAAGAGTTTTGAAATTTTAACTTTTGTTACGTTCTGAACTTTAGCTAAAACTAGGAAAGTTTATTAGCTGAAACCATCATTTTAGGTCAGTTAATAACTAAACTAGACGTTTCTAAATAGAAAGTGAAGAGCTATGAGCTGAATTCAATGTATATCAACCTATGTTGTTCAGTAGTATATTTAAGAATGAATAGGAAATTTTATCAGAAAGAAGGTGAATATGCCCCGAGCGGGAATCGAACCCACGTCTCCCTGTTACATCATGCCCCCAGTGAGATAAACTTAAAAGTTGTCTGAAAAGAGGAAAGCAATCCGCAACACTTGAAATCAAAAGACGGCAAAGTTCTACACTCGAAATCTACTCCCTTTTGCCGTCTGATGAATTCACGTGAAAGCAAGTACACCGCAAAGGCCGAGTTATTTGCAAAACACTTTGAAATTATCAGTCTCCTCTACGTAGGATGCACTTTTGTCGTAAACTTTTTGCTGGTTTACCTACCGAAGAAACTGTATATTTTTTTGTTTTTTTCAGTAGATGACTCCATGGTTAGTCTGCTCCCAAGACGAAGCCCATCGAAGCGAGATAGGAGGCTTAGAAGCACGAAGTCATGACGGAAATGATAGCAAAGAGGTGAAATAATTATTTAGGTAAATAGTAACGAAAATAGGATGGATAACATAAAGTCCGATTTCACACTCTACAACAAAGATATACACTTGCTTTCGTGCTAGGCTAACAGAAAATCAAGTTCTCTCTAATTAGAACCTAGTCTCCCGAGTCAGTACATTGCTCCTTTAATTTTCAGTTCTTGAAAAGTGTCAAAGGCCGAGAAACAGCCTCACAGGTTACGAAAGCTCTTTTATATTTTCATCTTCATTTCTAACTTTGATTGTTTGCGGTTTCTCAATATTCTTCTCTCTAATAAGCACCTGAATAAAAGCAGATCCCCCGAAACCGGCTATGATTGACAATGAATACTTCTGACACATTAAAGTATATATAAAATTATTAATACAGAATAATCAATTACTGAAATGAACACTCAAAATTAATAATTGCAGCATAAGGAACTAATGATTCGAGTCTAAACTCTTGTTAGAGCAACTGTAATTGCTAAAAATGAAAGAACCTAAAAATAACTTTAATTAAAATAGCAATTACCTTTACTTTTAACCTTTGTTAAAGCACATTAACTCTCACCAAGTTAGGCTTAACGAACAAGTGAAATATCTTCAACATCTCCAAGCGCTCGTGTAATAATGTGGATATTCATTGTTTAATTTTTAACAAAAACATTTATTGGTGAGAATATCGAAGAGGAAATCTATGTAGTTTGTATAATCAGTAGTGCATGGTAATAAAGTTATTGTAATCGGAACAATAAACATGATACAAACCCATCAACAACTTCGTAGCCCATTTTCTCCTTGTAATAGTTATTCTTATTAAGGTGAAACTCGATCTCAAACGTATTTCCATCTTCTTCCTCATTCATTCCTATCTCTTCCTTGTATTTCTCCAGTTCTTTCCGTCTTCCAGCTTTTGTCCCAGGAAGTAAGCGTCTAGCTCTGCTGTCCAACTTTAACTGTTTGAGCCGACTAGTTGTCGTGTCCAAAGCTGAAAAGTTGTTATCTGATTCAATTGAGAAGTCTTGACTCTCGTCATGTGCCTAAAAACACCAAGACAAACTGTCATAAACAACAAAAATAATGTTAAAAATGGCAAAGTACTTGTTGTTCTTTTTCTAAAGTGCAACAACCCCTACTTTTTCGGATCAAACTATTTATCATACAATTTTAAGCACTTCTGCAAGAAAGGTTTTCATTTCGCTAAAATCCTCTTTTTTTCTGCAATACTTTGAAATTCATCCTGAAGGGGACTGGCAAATAGCTGCGTCATGAATGGGACTAACAATAGTCGTGTCCTGAAGGGGACTGATAATAGTTACTTCCTGAAGGGAACTGGCCATAACCGCATCTGGAAAGGAAATGGCAGTAACTACATCCTGAAGGGGCTGGCAATAGCCACTTCCTGAAGGAAACAGGCAATAGCTGCGTCCTGAAGGGAACTGGTAATAACCATGTCCTGAAGTGGACTGATAATAGTCACTTCCTAAAGGGAACAGACAATAAACACATCCGGAAGGGAACTAGCAATAACCGCATCCTTAAGGAACTAGCAATAACCGCATCCTGAAGGCAACTGCCAATAGCCACATCCTAAAAGGAACTGGCAATAGCCGCATCCTGAAGGGGAATTGCAATAATAGTGTCCTGACGGGAACTGGCAATAACCGCATCTTGAAGGTTACTGGCAATAGCTGTATTCTAAAGGTTAATGGCAATAATTGTGTCCTGAAGGGGACTAGCAATAGCCACGAATGATGTCATTTTCATTCTAAATTTATCAAGAAAATAAAAAGAAAGTTAAGGCGAAAATTTAAGTGGTTTTGTTGAATACTGTCAATTTCTAAATTGAAAAGCTACCAGGAAACGCTTTCTGTTGCAAATTACGCCGTTTGGCATTGACGTCATTTGAGGCTATTACCAGTCCTTTTCAAGATGTGTCCATGAAACACTTCAGAAAAAAGAAGATTTGATTAAAAGCAAAAACGTTTTTGCAAAGCACAAAATGAAAATATGTAGTTTGCTCTCAAACATAGCTCTCAAATAGCTGCATCTTCAAAGCTCAGATGGTAAGATTGTTATACTGGAATCCCAGAAGTCACAGGATCGAATCCCTCTTTATGTGAAACTAATTACATTGCGTACAAAGCCTCGAAGATCGTTCATGTCATTGCTTTCACACTATACAAACATTAATCACAATATCAAATGGAAAACAATAATACTACAATAGGAGTAACCAAAGGTTAGGAAATGCAGACTGGACGATTGTAAAAAGAGGTACACCACATGGTTTTGACAATACTATGTTTTAAACCTGCATCACACGTATTCCCCTTCTTTATTTAAGAATTCCACGCACCCAGCAGACTGGTTGTTGGAAAATCTAGAAGGGATCAATTTTGAAATATATCCTTAAAGATTGTGAAATAACAAGTATAAACACATAAAACAATGCAGTTAATATAAGCTTGTTGTTATATCCAACAGATCTCGCGCTTAGTCAATACCCAACTACCACAAGTTAAACCTCATCCTTTTAAAGATCTTCAGATAGCTGTAATCAAAGTACAGAACTTAAAAATAAAATGCAAAAAAACATGCCCGGTAATACAAGGTACACTGTATTGCACATAGCTCCACAGTTACCTGGGACTTCTTTTTCGCAGAATCGATGCCATTTTCCATGCTTGATTTGCTTTCCAACCATTTTAAGTCAACATAAACCTCTTCAAACTTCTCACGGTCAAACTGTAAAAAGGTACGAATAGATATCTGAACAGATGTAACAAAAATGCTGCTGAAAATAAACAGCAAAACAGTTACTGTTCATCAGCAGGATACCTGAACTGTGTGCAATTCTACAACTGGTTTCGGTGCTAAAAGTAAAGTTATAAAATAATGAAAAACTGAACTAGTTTGTAAAAAAAAATGAAAACAATCGCTAGTATTAATAAAATCTTTTTGTACTCATTCTCATCTCAATAACAATACAAATTCAAGAGTTGGACTTTCAAATGCCAAAGAAAAGCATACTGAAATAGCCACTATTTATGAATACAGGGCTCGACACTAACACTTAGCCGATTTCCACAGGAAAGTAAAATAAAATCTTGGAAAGGAAAAATATACTAAGTTTGAAAATGCTTGCCCGATATGGAAACGACATTTTAGGCATGGTGGAAAATACTTTTTATCTCCAGTAAAATGGACAATTATTATTTTAGTTTCAAGAATTTAATCTCCTTTAAATATGTTACGAAAAAACTTCTGATCATTTAACTTTGCCGGCACTGGCAACCATTTTGGATCTCTGACTGAAAGAGGAGACCTGGACGAAGAAGGCCAGGACAAGTACTTATGCCTCGACTAGCTAATCCGTCATTTTGAATTTGCGATTTGCCTGAGAGCTTTACAAAGTTACAGTAGTTAGTCACGAGTCTTTTTAGATTTGGGTTCAGGCGTCTAGAAGAGGATGAAGAGGGAGATAAGGAAGTTGATAATAGGAATCCTGGAAGTCAGGAGGTAGAGGAGGAAAATCCAACAGCTAAAGAAACAGCCTAAAACAGATATGAAGGAAAACAAAAGATGATAGGTCGAGGATTTCGAAAAGAATGGTTAAACGAATTCAGTTGGCTGGAATACAATGAAGTCGAGGGAAAGAGGAGCTGTGCAGTTTGTAAGCAATTTCCAAATATGGCAGATAAGAGTAGTTCGTTCTTCCGTGGAAATAGCAGTTTTCATGTGAGTAATATAAAGGGACATGACCAAAGCGGTCGACATACACGTTGTGTTGAGGCCAAAAAAGCAAGAGACATGCCTGAAGAAGCCCCGATTTTTGTTGGGATCAGAAATCTTAATGAGGAAACTCTGAAAAAACTTGAGAAATTGTTCAACATTGCTTACTATATTGCAAAGACTGGGAAACCGTTTTCTGACTTCAATCAGTTGTGCGTTTTACACAAGAATAGCGTTAAACTTGGCGAAACCTACCTCAATGACAAACGGTGCCGTGAGTTTATCGAGGCAAGTGCTGAGGTTATGAAACGTGATCAAAGAACATTGAACAAAGCAAAACCACGCTTTTTTGCACTGATGGCAGATGGAGCAACTGATACTAGTAACAATGAATTAGAACTAATATATGTCAGAATGCTTTATAACGGAGAACCAGTTAACAAATTTCTTGCCATTACTGAACTGCCTAATGGGACAGCTGATGGAGTGATTGAAAGCATTAGAGAATCTATTCCATGGTAAGTAGGCATCCATTGCAATGCTCACAATTTAGAGTTGGCTGTCCTTGATGGTATCAAACAGGAAAATCAGCTTCTTCTTTAAAGGAAATGCTATTTTCTATTTATAAACATTACCACCATTCTCCTAAAGCTCTACGGCAGCTGAAAGAACTGGCAGGATTGTTAAGTGAAAAAATCCAAAAGCCTGTCAACTTGAAAGGAGCTAGACGATGCCACATTTATACCGAGCTTTTCAGATCTTTACAAAGGTTCTTTCAAGGATAAAGTTTTTTTCATTGACTATTAACTTTTACTATTACTGTGTTCCTTATATGTTACAATTGTTGCTGGCAAATAAATTTTGAGTCTCAAGTTTTTTGGAATGTAAATTTTTGATATGGAAAGTAAAATATCAAAATCGCTTTCCATGATGAAAAGTGAAGTGAAAAGGTAGTGTCAAGCCCTGGAATAAGGTCTATGTTACCCGAGGTGAGTGTGGTAATTTGGATGTGGACAAAAGAATACTAAAATAACCGCCATTTATGAATAAGGTGTATGTTACTCCAAAAGAGTCGAGTAAGGCTAATTTGGATGTTGACAGCAAAATATTAAAATAGTCGCCATTTATGAATAAGGTCTATGTTACCCCAAACAAGGCTAGTGCGGCTAATTTGAATAAAGACAAAAGAATACTAAAATAGTTGCCATTTATGAATAAGGTCTATGTTACCCCAAACGAGGCTAGTGCGACTAATTTGAATAAAGACAAAAGAATAGTAAACTAGTTGCAATTAATGAATAAGCTCTGTGTTACCCCAAACGAGGCTAGTGCGGCTAATTTGAATAAAGACAAAAGAATACTAAAATAGTTGCCATTTATGAATAAGGTCTATGTCACCCAAAACGAGGCTAGTGCGACTAATTTGAATAAAGACAAAAGAATAGTAAAATAGTTGCAATTAATGAATAAGGTCTGTGTTACCCCAAACGACGCTAGTGCCGCTAATTTGAATAAAGACAAAAGAATACTAAAATAGTTGCCATTTATGAAGAAGCTCTATGTTACCCCAAATGAAGTGAGTGAAGCTAACTTGAATGTAGATAAAAAAATACCAAAACGGCCACCATTTACGAATAAGGTTTACTATGCAGACCCTAATCTAGTGAATTCTTTGAGTTTCAAAACGCTCATAAACTTTATTTACCTTTGATAACGCTACCATGTATTTCTCAAATCTTGGACAACTTAAAAATCCACTATCATGTAAATAACCTGAAAAATTAAGAAGATGTCACTTAAACAGCCAGGCACTTATAGTATCAAAACATTTGAGACCAAGTGCCTGACAACGTTTTTTTTCTGATTTTGGTAACATTGCAGTTTTACTAATTCAAATACGTTGATTTCGAAAATCGCTGTTGCCAAACACAATTCTTATTAAATTATTTTTGGTTTTTACGGTAATCAAAGATGATGACATTTATAATTTATGCGCTAGTTTATACGGTACTGGAAACATCTCAAAGTTCTAAGAATAATAAAGTAAATTCTAACAATTCGACCACGCTAAATGTCAAAATCAATATTTCAGAGTTTAATTCTCATTTATCATAGATTATGATAACATCACCCGTATAATTCATAGCAAATGACTTAACTTTTACACTTTTGTGTCTACCGCTGATGACATCATCAATTAAAGTCCTATATCTTCGTCATGTGCAAAATTTGGGTTGGTAACAACAATTTAGTTTTACAGTATTGTATTGAGTGGTTTAACACTGATATTAAAAAATAGAAAATAATAAAAAATTGAGCAAGTTGATTCATTGTCTATTTAATTTACTATAAGTATATTTATTTTTTCCCAGTTTCATAATCTTAAATTTATTCTAATATATTCTAACGCTAAGTTCTCCATTTATATGCTTGTGCAATACTTGATTTTGTTATTCTGGCATGAGACACGCTGAAACAAGTCAATCTCCATTAATGTAGTATGGATATTCACGAAAAGATAATTGTTCATGTAAATACAAATATCTAATGACAACTCTCCTAAAGGGGCTTTTCAGTGTCATGTTAAAATCCCATTCCCCAGTTAAGAATCCCAACTGGTAGGAGGCAAACCAGTTGGATATTTACAAAGCGTGGTGAATTTGCCCCTGGGATCACCAAGGGAACAATTATTCTAAAGTCCAAGCTGGGATCTGTATCCTGGTCTTCAGCATTCAAATCCCCAACTCTGAACACTGCGCCACGCTGCCAACACCCTAAAAATAAGAGTAATTGTAAGGGTAATAAACTTACCGTCAAGAGAAGGCATTAACTCCTTATAAACCTTCCACAGGTAAGGTAGCGAGTCCTGGAGATCAAGATTACATACAACTGTGTGAAATTAACAAAAGGTTATACTCTAAACTATTAACAAACGGGGAAACAACTACTTAATGCTTAACTTATGTACATACTTTAAAAATGTATGTATATGTATGATATACAGTAAATAAAAAACTTGTCCACTTCATGTTTCGACGTTAAGAGAAATGGTAGCGAAGTATAATTTATTTTCTGAATCAAACTGAAGCAAAATTTGGTTCTTAACTTATTCTTTACCCTTTATTCTCTTTCTTTTCTTTGGTTAATGGCAGTCAGTTTGAAAAACAACTTCAATTTGCGAATTTGCTGTCATCAGAAAGGATTTTAGTCAAAACAACTCAAATCGATCGGAGTTGGTTGAAAATGTTTTTGTTTGTGTCTGAACATTCTGTTCGAGAAATTTAAATAAAAAGTCAAGGTAATTTTGTCATTTTACAGAAAACAGTAATAATAATTACAAAGATAAAAACTTGTGCTTACATGATTGATATGAAGATGTGGCAGGTGAGGAATAAAATCATTACCGACTAAAAATCCCATCAAAATCCAGTCATCAATAATTTTTTCCAGATCGTAAGGAAAGGAAATTTGTTCCTGCAAAGAAAGAAATAAAACGACTAAAGTGAAAATACCCTCAGAACAGTTCCTTTTTTCAAACAAATATTGAAGTACATATGTATTAAGCAAGGCCTAACGACCAAAAGTGTACTTGTCTACACTATCTATGTACAGTATGGTGAACATAAGAGATTTCAACCTATATTTAATTGAACAACAATACTGCAAATGTTACCTTTAATGAATTAAACTCCCAGTCTAAATACTCCCGCAGAAGGGTCAAATGAAGAAGATGGAATGTGATCTCTTCTGGTTTACTGATTCTGAAATCAAAACAGATCAAATTGCAACAACTATATCAAAATACATGTATATAGTGACTTCTTGAAAATGTAGTACTAGTTAGCATTATTTTTGGAAAAAAAAAAAATTTACGTATTCAATATAAATAATTTTATACTTAAAAAAGTATAACACCTAGTATAATTATAACATCGAATTTACTAACAAATAACTTTGAATACGACTATGTTAGCATAACTTGTCTGTACAATACATGTTCCTTGCACATACAACGATACCATCAACTTTTGTGGTAATGTTTCCAGTGTATATTTTTCAATAGAGTGGCGAAGAGTGACATCACAAAAATTAAAATTTGTGAACTTATGGGATTTGTTGAGATCATCCAAGTGATCATGACTAAAAGATAATGTATCCTTGCTAAAAATCAGCATGTTTGTACAAATTGTCGGCATGATGCTACCACACTTATGCTCCAATGACTCCATACAAATCATTCTAACAATGGCTTGGTTCGTAATGTTAGGAACCAATGAAGCAAGTTTTAAAAGAATTTGTAAGGGGTCATCAGAGCACATACGTGGCATTATGCCATCACTGACTGGTGGCAAAAATTCGAAATTTTAGCATGGAGGCATTTTTCATCTTAATCTTTCTGAATGTTACAACAAAATTAGTGATTTCACAAAATTAATCAAATTTTTGTGACATCATCACTTCGGTACTCTATAAAATACAAAATTTAGTTTTTCCTTACTAGTGGTTTCATTCAAACAATAACTGTGAGTAATACCTTTTAGCTGCTTTTCCAAATTTCACCTCTTCTCTAAGTAATGCAAAATGTGGTTCATGTGATGTAAGGCCTAACATAATCTGGTATTTGAAAAACAAAAAATAAAATCAATACCAGATAAATGGATCCTCAACTTTCCAACAATATTAACCTAAATTATTATTTTTCTCTTATTCTGGATCCACATCAACATTTATATTTGGTAATTGGTTTTGATGATTATTTTGATGATTACACTACAGTGTAATCATCAAATAATCATCAAAACCAATTACCATGATGATGACAACAATATCGACAGTACAACTTACTATTTAAGTATAATTATATACAGTAAGGATGATTATGATTATGATAATTATGAAGAATGATGATGATTAACATTAATTTTAGTGTCAGTAAAAGCAATACTGTTACTCACAAGGTCGGCATCTAACCCATATAGACAGTGTCTTGTATTAGAATCATAAGAAGGCTTGCACTTCTCTGATCTGATGAACTCCATTATTTTATGTTCTCCCTCACCAGGTGTCTACAACATCATGATACAATAACATCTTGACAAATAATGTAGTTATCAATGAAATACTTAAACTTGTAATACATTATTGTACATATATCTTATCTCCAAGAAATTTGCTATCTTTGCAGGCATGCTGATTGAGATTTAAGATCATGCTTATTGTATACACCATCACACAGCTGAAATCCACCTGAAAGACAAAGTAACTACAGTACTGACCAAAATTACTCAACATAAAATTATTATTTGAAAAGAAAACTGCAGAAAATTTGCTATCTTTGCAGGCATGCTGATTGAGGTGTACTGTATGATCATGCTTACAGTGCTGCTCAGAAACACATGATGTACATTTATCATGATTAAATCAGGAGCAGACAACGATCAATGTCAGAGGTGCTATTAAATCACGACCTTTGATGATCAAGAGCAGTGAAAGCTTTGAGTGGGCAATTTTAATATAATTTATAAAAATCTTTGCAAGCAAATTTTCTCTATCAAACTGTAGAGCAGTAAATGCTTGCAAGTATTCAATGTGTCTTTTGAATCATCAAATGCTGCAGATTCATTGATTTTCAAATAATTTTATTAATACAATTGTGTATAGATTAGTATTCAAATGAAAATCAAAATTTTTCTATAAACGGTACAGCACCAACATTGAAATAAAAGATTGGGTACTTTTTTTATAAAAACATTATAATAAAAGAAACTATGTGGATAAGAAATCAAAGAAAATTAATTTGAGTGAAGCTTAAAATCAAAATAAAATTTTAAATGTTTTGAGAAAAGCGTTGGAGTTTGAAGTGCAGGGCAAGGGGAAACGATGATGACCAAAGAAGACGTGGAAGATGCAAAAGGAGAAGGAAGGCAAGAGTGTTGGTTTGGAGGAGGATGCCTTGAATCGAGTGAGATGGAGAGTGGGAGTTGGAGAGATTGCTGTTAGAATGAGGTAAATCTGGCCACCCCAGTTTCAAGGATAAACCCGGATCAAAATTGGACTGATTCTATGATATATTGGACAGGCCCTAACAGGCTGCAGTAGATGAGATCCTACATTATATTATAACATTACGTATGAACTGTATATAATAATTAGATAGTTGATACCTCATGTCCAGACAAATATACTCTGATTCCCTGCCATGCTGGGTCAGTTGTTATCTTTAAGTTAACAAAGTACTTGAGCTGTTCATGAAGACGAACCATAAATGGGGTTCCTAATGGTTCACAAAACAAAACCTGTCAGCTTCAAAATGTTACCATTACTAAGCATTAAAGATAATTGAAATTCTGACTGAAAAAACTTAAATCATGGTAGACTGTTAATTTACTGATGCAGTAAATTACAAATCTATATAACCTGAATTAAAAAATAAATAATTAATTTATAAATGGTAATAAACAAACCTGGGGTAATGCAATTAGAGTCAAATCGTTCCTCTTTGGGCAAAATTTGTCCCTTTTCAAGTGCCCTTCTTATATTATCTTCAGCTTCTCTTGCAGATCTATGAGACAAGACCATCAATATCTACTAACAGCATTTAAAAAATTTTTGAATGCAATGTCAACCTTTTTACTCTTAGGCCAAGTGAAAAAAAAGTATTACTGTAGTTTCCCACCTGGAATCATCAAAAATGTGAGGCAGGAGGAACAAGAACAAGAATTCTAAAGTAAGAAGGAGAACAAGGATAACATCTACAGAATTGCAAAGCCGATGAGAAGACAGAACATGGATGTCACCGGTGAGAAGTGTATTCGGGATGACAGGGGGGTCATGTCTCTTGATGATGAGGCCAAGAAGGTAGCATGGAAACAGCACTATATGTATCACAGGCTTCTCAACATGGAGTTCCCTTGGAACTCTGAACTTCTTACCCCGGTTGAGCCAGTCCATGGAGCCCCTTTCATTGTCACAGAGAAGATGGTACAGGATGCCATCAAGAAAATGAAGATCAGGAAGGCTGCAGGACTTAGCATAGTTGCCGAAATGTTGAAGACAGCAGGAGCAGTTGTGCAGTTGTGCTCACCGACCTCATGAACCACATCATTAGAGATAAGCAGATGCCTAAGGACTGGAGAGAGAGCTTTATTGTCAACTGCTACAAAGGCAAGGCAGATGCCCTTGAAAGAGGGAATTACAGAGGGTTGAAGTTACTTGACCAAGTGATGAAAGTCCTGGAGAGAATTGTGGAGCAATGTATTACAGGCCAGATTGACATCAGTGACATGTATGCAGTTCAGGTTCATGCCAGGTCGGGGCACCACTGACGCAATCTTCATCCTGAGACAGCTGTACAGAAGAAACACCTTGCCAAGAATTGCAACATCTATTTTGCATTTGTCGATCTAGAAAAGGCCTTCGATAGAGTGCCAAGGGAAGTGCTATGGTGGGCTTTGAGAAGAACTGGAGTTGAAGAGTGGCTTGTCAATGTTGTCCAAGCAATGTACGAGGATGCCAACAGCAAAGTCAAAGTGGGACATGACTATAGTGAACCCATTGATGTGAAGGTAGGGGTTCACCAGGGATCTGTGTTGAGCCCCCTACTATTCATCATTGTACTGGAGGCTCTATCAAGAGAATTCTGCAGTGGATGCCCATGGGAGTTGGTTAATGCAGATGATCTGGTGATCGCAGCGGACAACACAAAAGAACTGATCACAAGGCTGAAGGCTTGGACTTTGCGTCAATATGGGCAAGACTAAGATTATGTGTAGTGGGAAAGATCTGGACATCCTGAAGGACACTGGTAAATGGCACTGTGGAGTCTGTCAGAAAGGGGTGGGCAGTAAATCAATTTACCGCACAGGCTGCTCACAATGGGTCCACAAAACATGTAGCAGAGTCAGTGGGCTGCTGAGAGACGACCCTACATTCAGATGTACATAAGCGTTGTTTGGGCATATTTAGACCAATTGATAGCTGTCCCTTCAAGCATATTGAGATTGACAACCAATAGTTAGAAGCAATGGACAAATTTTGCTACCTCGGCAACATGGTCAGTGCAAATGGTAGATGCATGGCCAGCATCACAACTAGATGCAGGTCAGCCTGGGGCAAGTTCTCGGAGCTGCTCCCCCTTCTCACCTGTAGATCACTGACTCTGCAGACGAGGGGCAAGATTTTCAAATCTTGCGTGCGAAGTGTATTGCCATGTGCCAGTGAATGTTGGGGTCTCAGGAAAGAAGAGAGAACAAGCCTACTCTGCAATGACTGTGCTATGGTACGCTGGATATGAGGTGTAAAGACCAATAATAATGTGGACACAGCCACCCTCCACAACCGACTGGGCATACCAGACTTGGACTCCATCCAAGGCTACAACAGAATGAGATGGCTTGGACATGTGCAACGTAGTCAGTCTTGGACCAAGTGGTGCTAGACAATAGAAGTCAAGGGCAGAGCCAGCAAAGGACGACCTAGAAAGACATGGAGTGACACCATAAAAGAAGACATGCCAGCATGTAGAATAGCCATGGAAATGGCTGGGAACAGAGATGCATGGAGGGAAAGGATACATGCCACCATATGACAGTCCAACCCCCTGTAAAGAGGAACCAAGGACTCTGAGACTAAACAGCATGATGATAATGATGATGATGATGATGATGATGATGATATAATTTTGCATGCTCATGTGACTCAGAAACACTATTTTCTTAAAGTATTTGAACTCTTAACACCATAACAGTATTTCTTTGAAGAGACTGCTATCATGTACCTGCATGCTGAAAATAATTTTTGCTTGAATTTGATGTGTTATGCAAAAACAATCATGTACTAATTTTCATATTTTGGAATTTGGTTCATAATTTCTAAAGCTATAAAATAAAGCTAAATCCTTTACGAGGCTAATGAGCCGGCACTAGTAAGAGTGAATAAAACTGATAATTTTGTTTACTTGGCCTTAAAGTGTATCTTTTCAATAAAATTTTTATTGTTGTTCAAATCCTTACTACTGTACAGTAACAATATAAAACAAAAAGATTACAAACAAATATTTCTTTTTCACAATTTGAAATATTGTTCATAGCTTAAAGAATTACAGATGGACATCCAGCTTTACTCACATAACTTTATTAACATACTACAAAGTAATGGTACATCAAAATGAAGCATCTCATTGTCCATCTGCCTGTCACCTTTGAAGATTATTTTAAATTTAAATCTTCATCAAGATACTCAATGTATTGAGTATGTGATAAGTGTGTACATAAATGCATAAATTTTTATTATTTTTTGACAATTCGTGTTAATTTCTCATACACAAATACATGATACATTGATTGCTTTTTTCTCTAATTGCTCCATTTACCCCTGTAGGATATTTTTTCAGACAGCAAGACAACTCAAATATATTCCTTAATAAATACTTCTAAAAAAAAGTATTGAAAGTTCTTAAAAAACAAAAAGGGCTATTTCTGATCATCTATACTCAAAAGATCATTGAACTTGAATATCATTGAAATATACCTCCATCAATATTTAGTGCCAAATGAATGCAAATCAAATGGTGAAAAAATTAGTTTTCCAAATTATACACTTCTTGATACTACAGTAGGTGCAGAAACAGATACAGTGCCACTCATGGGAAACATACCAAATCCTGATCGCATCAGGATTCGGGATCTCAGGATTCATTCGGAACTAGGGATTTGGGATCAAACAAAGAAGTCTTGATGATTGAGGATAGAGAATTTTAATACTTGGTCACTTTTGTACACCCTTTGTTTTTGTGGAAAGCTAACCAACATTGTTACCAAAAAATCAGATGTCGTGTTTGACCAACCACTCAGAGGCCAGTATTCAATCACATGACAGAGGTCGAAAAAAAAAGCCCAACCCCCATGGCTTACCATATGTACATGCCGCGTACCTACTTTTTGTAGAATGAGTTACCACTCATTTGGCTTCTGGTATAATTTGAATCAATCTGAACTATATCCCAACTGTGTGACTAAAAACATACACCAAGACTCATGACCAAAAAGAGAGAGAAATGGAACACAGTAGGTTTTAAAAATATGAGGATGCAATACCTGAATCTTCTCCCTCTCTGCTGGTTCATTTTTGCTCTGGGAGCCACTCCATCCACAGCCATAAAGAACACTTTCTTTGGTTTGATGATTCGGAACAACACCTGACAATTAACAATGACAGTGTAAGTTCACCATGTTTTACAATACATAATAATAGCAACAACAATAATAGCTGAGACCATACCAGTGCTTTCTGTAATTTTTGAAGTAGGTGGCTAGATGATGAAAGGAGTTGGCTATACATTTTTTTCTGAGGCCTTAGGGAGGTTTAAGATTTTGGGACCCCTGAGATGGATTTTCCAGCATTTTGTGATGCTTTAGGGAGACTGTTTCCCAGTGGAAATTAAAATTTAAAATTTAGTAAAACACACTGACTTATTAGTTCAGGTCAATTTTGGTGTAAACATCCAGCATTTTCACTCTTTTTTTCAAATTCACAACACGTTACAATAGTAACACTCCCACATGCAGACTAAGCTTCCTTCCTGGTCACTCTCTCTTACGTCATGTGTTGGATGATCTAACTTCAACTTTAGGATTACTGAAAGAAAAACAGTTTGCTTCCCAGTTGAGTTGGCTCAATGCTCTTTTCAGCTTTCCATTCACATTGCATTATATGTCTTGCCCCTACTATTGCTCCTGTGTACTCATTGACATTGGTGGATCTAAAATAGCATTATCGTTTTAATTTGTGCTTAAAAGAGTAACTTAAATTAGTCTTTGGAAATAAATTTCATTCAGCTTCTTATTTTAAAAATATTTTGTTTCAAAAATCAGTACCCGTTATCAGTATTTCTGAGCCCAAAAAAGGTAACAATGGGTTCCCATGAATAAAAGGTATGAAACCCAAAAACAGTTACCGACAAAAACTGAAATCCTATTGCTTGCAGATACATACAATAGCTATCTTAAAGCCACTAAAATTAGCACTAAGGCCAGGTTGGTAACAGGCATTACGCTTTAACTACACCATAAAGAATAGTAAGACTGGATGTTAGCAGTTATGGACAGATGTTTTAGCCATATTAGGCCTGATCAGTATGGCATTGCTAACAATCATGTTCAAGTTCTAATGGAAGCATTGTAATACTTGTGGGATGTGGCTGCTTAGATGATAAATATTAAACACAGAAAGCCCATACATGCTACCAGCTAACTTGAAGCCACTACAATGAACAATAAAGCCAAGTAGCTAAAGGTTACTACCATTTACATGTATATCTACCATAAGAATAATGTCTTACCTCAATGTAATGAAAAATATCTTCAAATATCTCAGCTTCTGTCTTTCGAAAATGCGGATCATCATCGTTAGGATGGGAACAAGGATGTATGATACCGTTCATGTCGAGATAAAGATTGTCGAATTCTGGAATCTGCAGAACAGAAGTTCGGCTCAATAAGATACCTAACAGCTTTTTGTTCTCATCACTGTACTTCCATAGAAGTTATTGCAGAACTTAAGCGCGTCCTAAAGTAAAATAAACACGCTTCTACCTGATGATCCTTTACAACTTGGCTCAGACAAGGATACCTTTCACTTATCCATCGGTAAAATTTCGGTACACCCATGATACGATTTCGGTCAAAACGCAATATTTAGGTAATTAAGATATAAAACAATGATAAAAATTTCTAAAAAACCTGAAACAGACAGCGTCTATAACGTAAAAAGCTATAAATTTGCAATTATTTCTACAACTAAAATGAAACTGAAACTTGCGCGGCCATTATGTAAGAACTAATGCGCATGGCTATTGTGACCCCCACTGGTCAGGAAGACCGCATGTTACATTTACATGCATACCAGCATGTACACAGGAAACCCATACAAGCTTAGAGAATTGAATAAACGAATACAAAAAATATTTTATGTACCTGAAGTGTTGTTGCTATTTTGACAAAATCTTTCCCTTCCCAACTATAAAGAAAAACAAAGCCGGAGGGTTTTTTATCCTTATCGAGTCAACCATTCGCGTTCTCAACACAATTTTTGCCATTAATTGACTTTCAATTGCTTTCTAACTCGGCAGGACAACGGAGGGATAAATTTCAAAGCCTAATATACTTGAAATTCACCAAGAAGTCCGTTTTACAGAAGTCAACAGCCAGAAAAGATTTCAAAAGTCCGTCATAAAATGGCGTTTGCTATCTAGAGTTAGCAAAAGTTAGCCCAAATTCAAGCCGCTAGCGTTTTGATGGCCTGGATCCCGGTTATGGTTACTGCTTATTTTTATGTGATGGAATAGATTTTTATTCATCGTGGCTGTTAGTTAATAAATTAACTATTTTTTCTTTTGTCTCACGACAAGTCACTTTGCCTTGATCGCGACGTTTCGACTGAAATTATTTTTATTTGTTTATATAGTAACATGAGCCGGATGAAGAATGCACGACAAAAACTGTCCCAGACCCATCGACATAAAAAGAAATAACACAATGTAAGCAAAACACTGTGGTGACACTTAGCTTTGCCTTCAGTTAGGTTCGATAACTAGTTTTTTGCTATCTCTATTGATTAAACTGGATATAAGCAAACTGTAGTGATTTTTTCCTTTCAACAAACTCATTTGAAAAAATTGGTATATTAGCCCGAGTGGGACTCGAACCCACTTCTCCCTGTTTAGTCAGGCATGCTAAACAATACACCATCAGAAACCACCACGTACGTTGGTAACGTAACAGATTACTGAGGCTATTGGCGTAAGGATCCCACGAGATCAATAATTTCTTCATTTGAGAATGTATCTGCCTGTAAAGGTTTTGAACAAAAATTGCTACAGTTTGTTTATAAACTGATTCTTTTCCAGCCTCAAAAACTTTTATTTCAGTTGATTGCTATCAGTAATGTTCTGAAATGGTCAAAGTTCAAAAGAATATATTTTAAACAGAAGTTAACATACTACATCGAGCTCCCGAATAAGGTATTTAAATTTTTCATCAAAGCATTAGAGACACTAAAGGCGCATGCATCCAATACTAAAAAAAATTGTTGGTACGCTTACATTATGGAGAAATTATATTGTTCTCCGGCATGTAGCCTGCGGTGCAGACAGCGGACGTGTCAGTTTTATATTACAGATTACCGTAGGTTTAGACTGCCTGCGACGCAGGCTATCAGCATGCCATATGTGTAAGGAGACTGGGGATAAGTATTTTATGTTTACGTTTTACAATCATTGACAACCAGACAAATCTAACTGGAAGCTAATCATAAACAAATAGCTTAATTGTGACGTTAAAATAAAATACATGGCAGCTAATAGTAGGAGTTAATTGCAAAGCCCGAATAAAGGCGTAATTTTAATGCGAGGTTTGGATATTGAATGGATTTCTTGGTAAAAAGTTGGCAACTTTCCTTTTTAATCGCAAGTAAGTTCTGTGATTATCAAAGATATTTATAACACTGTTGTTGGTACCAAATATTGTTTTGCTGGTTAATACGATTGCCTTCCTCGGTTCCTCGACTAATTTTTCGGGAATAAAATAGCACGGAACGTAAATGTGTCAATAGATGTATATACATATATCTTTAGAATTGCCTTTCCATACACTGATTGAGCACGCACATAAATAAAACACTGTGGTAAGCATGTAATTTCTATTAGAATAGAACGTAGCCGGTAAAGCGAGTGAACAATTAACCAACGGTTTTTGTGTGGATCGCTACGTTTAGTTACACGTTGTCGGACAACACGGTGGACTGAAAGACCTGAGGCTGTAAAATATTTTAGGAAATGATAACTTTTTATGTTTAGTTTTGTCAAATTCAACTCCCTAATTGAATTAGAATTGGAAAATTTAACTTCCAACTTCCAACTAATAGTCTCTTAACAAAAAATAGAAGAGGATTGAATTTGTTGCCTTGGAAATTAAGTTGATTCTACATCGTGTCGAATCTCAAAACCACGGTTAGTTACACGTGACACGTTATAAAGCGCCTTAGGCTTTAACATATGTCTTGAAAATGATAACTTTTATGTGTTAAAGAGAATGGGCCAGAAGATTGTATTTAAATTAAAGCTTATTTTTATTACTAGTGATATAACAACTACAGAAAGAAAGTCAAAGCCAAAGGACAAAAAAGGCTTTAAATCTTTGAAGTTTAAGTTTTTGTCGGACTCATTTGTTTGTTGTTTTTGCCGGCGCTTGCTTTAGAGTTGATAATGCCTTAAATAATGGAACAATATACAGACTGACAGCGGCGTTGAAATTGTATAAAACCACCAAGATCTAACTAGAAGTAAACACAACTGCTTGGAGGACAATGGCGTAGCCAGCCTTTAGGCCATTAAGACGGGCTAAACAAGAATTTCTGTAAATAATCTTTTGGTCGCCGAAAGGCGAATCATCGCTATATCAACGTTTCATTTTGAAAAATGAAATATTGTCTTTCAATTTTATATGTGAAATCAAAGGGCTCTTAGTGCCAGCTCATTATGTAATGGACAACAGAATTAAACAGTCAAATGATTAAATCATAAATATTTTCCAAATATTTTAATATTAAATTGTATTACAAAATAACTGTCCACTGCTACACCAGAGAAATCATTTAGCACAATGAGAAGAGTGAAAACATACGTGCGGTCCATTATGCGGACAAAGCGACTATCATTTCAAGCTCTTATGTACGCATACAGGGAAACAACGGTTGACCACGGGAAAGTCATCAGAAACTGTGCAAGCAAACTAAGAAGGTTTGCAGTTGAGTGATGGTTAGGCCATAATTGTGACGCGCATGATCATGCCAGGTAGTCTTTGTTAATTCTGAATTTTGTTTTTTTCAGTTTAATCAAATTTCCACAAAGAAAAGGAATCAACTGTTCATCTGTATTAATTAAAGTATTCGATTGTTAACTACCATGAATAAAACTAGTAAGACCACTTATTCCAACGACGGACAATGAAAAAATTTGATAACGCCTTATATGTAGTGGCGTAGCCAGCCGGTAGGCCTGTAAGCCCTAGCCTATTTTAATTATAGTGAAAAAAAAAAGAAGAAAGGGGCCAGATTTTTAAAAATACCTGCTATAATTGTTATTTTGCAACGAATGCGGCGTGGTTAATACTCGTTGTGGGTGCATGATAGAATTCGCCCTAAGCCCCTGTTTTCGGTGTTACAAACGAGTGGTTACAAGACGGAGCTAATAATTATAGATAACATTCCCCGGTGGCTTCTGCAATACCCGAATGAGTTCTCGCTTATGGTGTACCTGAGTTCATAGTGAACTGATGAGCAGATTTTATCGGCTGGTCTTTGTTGTCACGTTGTATATAACTGAAAGTCAAACAAGTTGGTTGAGCTTGTCTCCTTCAGAATAGAACGGTAAGTATCACTGAACATTGGCAATTGCATTTATTCGGTCGTTTTCTCGTTATGTTTATAACCGCAGTTTGTTTGTTATTTTTAGCTCAAAACTAACTTTGAAAACTTTTGAGTTAATCAGCTTTTTTTCCAAATTTATTTTTACGATATGATTGAAGTAAATTTATAGTTGTTAAATTTTAATCAAACAACTTAATCAAACTCATTGTAAAATTTATTGTAATTATTCTTGTCAGCCGGCAACAGTTTTTCTTAATTTATATTTTAACCAGATATTTTTTTTTCTTTTAAAGGCGTTTTTAAAGTTTCTAATTCCTCTCTGAAACCGTTCAGAATATGTAATGAAGGAAAAACAGAGGTACGGTAATTTGAAGCCATAAAGAGTTTTAACGATAATCAAAGCATATGCGACATTAGTAACAATGACTACAACAATAACAAAGCCAACAGCGTCATGAGAGTATAACTAACAATTGCAATAAAAATGATTAAAATGACTTTATGTATAGGTGTCAAGTCTTCTAGCCGGCTAAAGGCTTACTAATTGGCGAAACATTCAACATTATATCATTTCAAATACAATTTTACTTAGCGTTGACTGTCATCACAAATGTGCACTGAAACACAAAACAGGGTCACAGGCTGATACTAAAACAGAATGAAGCAGATCATACTCTTACAAAATATACCATATTAGATTTGATAAGAAAGCACAACAAAAGGTATTCAACCTTACGAGCCAATATAATTCTAAAATGAAATTAACAGACTAATAAGCGATCTTAGTGATTTACTTAGCATGCAGTGGTAGCTCGGCTCTTGATTGTTTATGGAATTTTCCATTTGTAGTTCCTCCCACCGACAGCTAAGGCCACAACTCAGCGACTAACGGCATTAAGGGCATTAATGAGGAATCCTTCGCTAACAGATGGGGGAATACAGGCGTATATCATACCATCATCGGACGCCCATCAGGTAATGATTAATATAACATTGTTGAAATACACCTTAACGGGCTTGTTGTACCCGGACGGGAGGAAGATTTCCAACGTGTTGGGGCGGGGATACTTGGAGGGAAATATCAATCTTGGCGTAGCTCAAGTCGATTTCAAACCCTAAGAAGTATACCAGTCTTGGTGTGGTTCAGGTTGGTTTCAAACTCTACTAAGAGGTATCATCCAAAAGCGTACATTCAGACAACATTTCAATCAATTAAATAAAATAAGAGCCTCAAATACTTTTGTATGACACTGAGGAAGCCCAAAAACTTAGCGCACTGTATGAAAATGTCATAATTTTGTCACTGGCACCCTATACACTAGTCAATATACATATAAGCCACTGCCTGGGAACGTGACGGAGATTAGACGGTGATTAGGCGATAGAATATGTGCCCCAGTGAGCCGGGAGTTAGATGTGTTTAGATAATTGCGAAATTTTGGCGGGGGATTGGGCACCACTATTGAGAATATGTTAATCTTTTTTTCGTCGTGCGTGATATATAGTACCAGGTTCTCATATCAGTGCCTAGCAGAAAGGATATAAGATCAAGGCTTTAAAAGAGACTAGTCGGTGAGTTACAGGAAGTAGCAGAAGGCATGTGCAAAGCATCTAAATAAATTTTGTAGAAAGGCAGGAATGAAACCTGCCTGGCGGGGCATTAGCAGTGTTTAGAAACCCCCAAAAGACCAATCCCCGTGTAATTGCCGGGGTTTGGGGGAAAGGGGGCTTACATTGACTGGCGAAAGGGGTACCATTTTCTTGATTTTGTACCCCTAAGAGGTACAAAATCTTATTAGAGACACATGGATAAAAGGTTCATCGTCAATGCGTCAAGTATCGATAGAACAAGCAAAAAGAGCAACACGCTTTCGAGGAACGAGGCTGTTGCGTTATTGCAGAAATGTACTACCCCGTCTACGTAATGATGCGGAAGAAGGAATACACACATAAAAGTTCCTTTTTGTTACTACTAGTATTATTAAAGCTTTCAGAGGGTTTTGTTTTTTCAACTTTCAAGACTGAAAGCAACGCTATAGGAAGGTAGGGAAGAGGTCCATGCACTGGGCCATATCAGGCCTTTGAACTGAACCGGGGAGTACAACTAGGCGTTCAAGGAGCGAGTTTCTAAGAAGGTCAAGAAGCATACTCCCCCTGAAGATTTTGAAAAGTAGTTTTTCTAAAAACGTATTTGCTGGCCTTTGTTTTAAACGCAATTTGAAACGAAATCAGAGTATTTAAAACTAGTAGAATATTTCCCATTTTTCTCAGACTTTTTACTAGATCAATACAGTAAGTGATACGTTGTCAGGGTGACCCAATTTTCTTTTCTAAGCAAATCATACCTTCACATTGCATACATCAGGCTGGGCCGTAGCAAGTGGCCCGGTAAGGAAGGAGTGCCGGGAGAAGGGTGGGGGGGAGGCTGGCTTGTGCCCCCAAGTTTTTTGCCACCAAGTTTTGTTGCTACTACTGCTTCACAATAATTCCTTTTCTGGTATGATACATAGTGAATAAAAGGTATAATCTGAGCTCTCAATCTGTAATAAAATTTCTCTCTTTATGTCTCTTGATATGTGCAGAGCGAGTATGTTGCCCCGCAGCACAAAAGAAGAGAGTACATATCCGGCTTCAGTGGATCTTCGCTTGGTAATGGTTTCCATTTCTACCCATAATTCTACTGGGCACGTTCTTCGGGCCTAGTCATCGTCTTGATTGTCCTCGTATTTTTTAGGAACCTTAAGTAACGAGGACGGAAACGCGACAGACAACGGCTTAGAAAAATCATATTTATTCTTTGCTCTTTACTTTTTTGTGCTGGTCATTAAGGTTTTGTTATCTTTGTCTTAAACTTTGTGAACACTAAACTAGTAAATGTTTCTTCATGAAGTGAAACGAGTATCGAGAACTCTGAAAAAGGTCTTTTCACTTTCTGATTTTAGCGACAACTCCATGCTGGTCCCGAGCTCGACGCATTCCAACGTGCAGTTATTGTATTTACTATTGTTCTTTGCCGTCGACGTCGCCGTACTTGTTGCTTAAGGTCATTATCATTTTCTCATCGTCAATATCGTAACCATCGTTATTATCGTTCGTTAAATTTGATATAACATTTGTTTCGTATCTATTCAACAAAAAAAATGCATCTCCAAGAAACCGTAAATTAAATCATGTAGCAATGTATGTTTTTGTTTTGTGGATAACAGCAGTTTCCAATCGTATTTAAGTTGTTACAAAATATCACAGCATCGATACTGTAAGAAATGCATGTTGTTGCTTGTTAATACTGGTGTTTAAGGCAAAGTCAATAAAATTTTGTGCATGACTACGTTTGTGAACCTGTGTTCTCCCTTATTGGATCTCGTAAGCGCATCTCTGCTCCTCAGAGTTGAAATGTTTTGATTATTGCCAGAAGTAAGGAGTTGACGTTTTGAGTGTTAACACACCGTAACCCTTTCAGTGCCAGTTGTATTGTTAAATTCTCCCAACCTGAGCCCATACTTTTCATTGAACAAATTTGAGAGA